>VWZT01006298.1:125823-198866 GCA_013397055.1 Pachycephala philippinensis
GGGCCGTTCCGGGCCAGGCACAGGGAGCGGAGGCCCCGCGTTTAGGCGGGGATGGGACGGGTGTTATGGGGGTCTTGTTCCCGGTCGGGCTAGGGGAGGGCGCGGTGGGGATGTCCGGGTGAGAGCCGCGGTGCCCGGCGGTAATTTCTGGCAGGGAGGGTCTGGGATCCGTGGGCTTTGGTCCGGGTGGGGAGGGGAGGCAGAGCTGGGACTCTGTTTTTTGGTGGGGGTGAGGCCGTGGCCTCTTGGGTCACTTGCGGGGAGAGAGGCAGAACGGGTTCATTTCCAGCATCTTTGCTGAATCACTGTGATCCGGTAGAGAGTTCTTTTACCACGAACTCGTTGGCTCCTCTGGGATGGAAATGGGCACTTCCCGGCTCCTGCTGAAGTCCTGGACCCCACTCTGGGCTTTCAGGAAGAATTTCTGTCCCATCTTGCTGTCACTCCTTGGTCCGTGTGTGTGCTAAGCCTCATCAGTGTATGCAGGGAGGCTCGGTGCTTCTGACACCTGCCCGCCGCCAAAACAGTTGAGAGACGTGTTTCATCGTTGGAAAAGCACTGGTTAATATCACAGAAGCAAAGTACATGGATAAACCCCAATTATTATCACGGGTCCTGGAAGCCTTGGTGCCCTGGGTTGCTTCAGCAGGACCAGGCTAGATATAAGAGTCTTCCTTTGGGTCTCTGTTAGGAGGGCCAAAGTCGTACTGGGATGTGGGCTCTTCCAACAAGAAGCAATTAAAATAAAGGTTTGGAATCTGGACTTAAAACAGGATGTCATAGAGCTCCTTGTGGGAGAGAAGGAAACTTGAGGAGCTTGGAATTTATAGTGAAGCAATTAAAGGAGTGAAAATGCTGAGTGGCTGGCATGTGCGTTTTTCCATCCTGCCTGAGGTAAAGACTGAGTATTAGTAAAAAACAACTCAAGAAAAGCAAGCTAACTTCTAATAAACTACATTAGTCATTATAAACTAGACATGTGTAGAAGGTGATAGGTGCTTTCTTTAGTGAAGCTGATCTGCTGAATTGCCAGAAGATTTGTTTTGAGACTGGTTGTTTTGAGAACTCTCCTCCTCACTCCCCTCGTTGGGGTGGCACAGAGCTGGAGCTCAGGGGTTGCTCTGCAGACCGTCAGCTCGCTGTAGTTTGGTGGTGAACAGTCAGCACTGGTGCTGCTCGGTACTTGTCAGTTCAGGTGAGTCACCAATAATTTAGAGTAAGAACTTGCCTTTCAAATGTTCTGACTGGCTGGGAAAGAGAGAGGTTGTCCCTGTACAGCATAACTGTGCTGGGGGATGGAGTTTCTTCTCATCTTGTGAGATCTAAGTGTGAGAGGCAGGGAGCTCACAAAGGGGGTGAGTAGCTGAAATGCCAAGTGTATGTTGGAGTCTTACCTTGCTCTTTTTAATTTTTAAGTTGCCATTGCTAGAATTCCCTCCATCTCTCTCTTGACCTAGAAATCAAAGGTAGCGCTTGAGGTTAAACAGCCTGTGCTATAATACTGGTACCAAACTGCCCATGACAGACTATTGCTACAAGTGAATCCCTTAATTTTTTTGTTTGAAAAACTAGATGAAGAACATTCAGTGCAAATCAGGTGGTCTGTGCCTCTTGACTTACAACTGCTGGGTGTATTTCTGCTCCTCCTTTGAGTAAGTGTGTGTTACACCAGTGCAGGGGTCTCTCCAGGAGTGGTGGTAGCCTGTAGTCCCAGCAGTGCAAATGCCTGGCAGTGCTGCTGGCATCTCCTGGCCTGGCCTGAGCTTGTGCCTGTGCATGTGTCTGTGTGTGTGTTTCCACAGATGCAGACGTTCATCTGACTCTTAAATGCTTTCTTTGAATTTCAGCTTGCAAACTGGTTTGCAGCTCTGTTCTGGGAGAAGCCCTGCTGAAGTTAGTGGCACTACCTGTTGCAGCAGTGTTGCTGATAAACAGCCTTGTAATCCACTGAGTCATAACATATGAAATAAGAGTGAGTCTTTTATAAATGCAGGTATCCAGTTTGGTGTGTTGAGTATAAAGTGATGACTTGAGTGCTTTTCTCGCTTCTCATTGTGCCATTCCAGTTCTGGCAGTTCTGGGCTGTGGGAGGAGCCCCAGTGGCAGTGTCACTGCTGTGTGTCCTCCCCCTGCACACAGAGCAGTGTCGTAACAGCAGGAGTGGTTTGACAGTATCCATGCTCTTCTGCTCCCACCAGAGAGGGACATCCCGTTTGGCTTAACTGTGTCAGCAATGCGTCTGACTGAATTTCACTTTAAATATTTTTTGTGGTTATTAAACATAGGCTGCCTTGGGATATGATTGTGTGCCGTCTGTAATTTGCTGTCTGGACAGGAGTAACTGTGTTGGCAAGGCTGTCCCTATGTGCAATCCATTGGTGTGTGACACAAGGACAGAGCTGGCTTGAGGCTGCCTGTGCTGGGGGATGAATGGAGTGTCTGCCCACCCCTGCTGATGATCACTGTATTCCACTCAGGAAGATTTAAAGCATCATTCAAAGGGCACATGTCACAAAGGGGATCCGTCCTCAGCCTTGCTGTGATGTGGTTGGTGAGTCCTTAGCTCAGGTTGTACCCAGGCTAAGCTACTTTCACTTGTGAAGTTCTCTAGAAATTCAGAGCTCCCATGCTGATGAGGGAAGTAGCGAATAGTTGGGATCACACTAGGGCATTTTAGGATGGCCTCCGGGTATTATCCTTTCATGTGGTGCATCTCGCTCCAGCACTGGTTTGCCAGGGAGGCCCGTGTGTGCCTTGTGGTTCTGGGTCCTTACACAAAGGTCACTGAGATTTCTCCATGCCCCTTCTATGTTGAGGGCTAGGTTTGTTTCAGATAATTGCTCTTGTAAATTATTCACTCCGGTGTTATGCTGCAGTGCTGTGATCAAAGATTAAATCATGCCTTTGCACAGGCTTGCAGTGTCATTCTCTTTCTTTCCCTGATGAAGTCTTGATTCATCTGTAGTGGACTTACATGCTGACCAAAATAATACCATATTCACCAGTTAAAACAACACTGACGGACATATCTCTCTGAAATATCCTGGATGTGTAATTCGAGTTAATTTTATTAAGACTGCAGATCTCTTCTGTCATGATTACTGGCGAGGTTTCTGGCTGACTGCATAATTTCACTTTCAAGTGAGTATCAGAAACCTGTACCAGTCCCATATGGTTTTAATGCATCTGCATGTTATCCTCATCTTGTACTTGACCAGAATAACACCTTCAAGTGCTGGAATTTAAAAGGTCTGGTCTATTGCTAAAAGTTTACAAACTGTACTTGAGTGACAATTCAAAAAAAATCCAACCCAAAAACCAAACCAAAACCAAACCAAACCAACAAAAGAAAAAAAAAAAACCCAAAAAAAACCCCAACTGTGAAAGAATTTACTTCTTGATTTGTGAGCAGTTAAAAAAATAATTACAGAGGTTGGCAAAAGAGCTGGTGTTCCAGGTTTATCTGCTGTTGGGGGTGTGCTTTAATGTACTCTCTTCAGGCATGCTCTGTCTCTAATTTGTAAAAATAAGATCCTGGTATGACTTGTTCTGTATCATAGTATTCCTTAGTCTTCTGTTGTCTGATCTCACTATTTTCATACACTGATTTTGGTTTTTTTACTCTTTAATCCACCTGAGATGCAGCTGGGGCTGTGCTTGTGCTGCTGGGTCCCAAAGACCTGACCTGCTGGACACTTTTGCCCAGGCAGTGGATTTGGGCAGGGCAGCAGAGCACAGAGAGGTGGGATGTGCTGCCTTGTTCTGTGGTGAATGAAACCAGCCTAATTTCCTAGGACTGAGAAGGGCAAGTTATCTTTTTTGGTTGGGAATTAACTGTGAACCTTCAGTTGTTTTGGAATGTGGGGCTCTGGCTTGGCTAAATCTTTGTGCTGCCTTTAGCTGGGTGGCTGTATGTTGAAGTTTGTTAGTAAAGAGGATGGGACCAGAAGTCTTGGGAACTGTGTGGTCTTTTAAGATGTAAAAATAAACAAAGCTGAGAAGCTCTACCCTACTTAAAACAGGCTGACCTAAATTTTCAGCAATTCTAGCAGAGAGGCAGGCTCTGGGTAGGGATAAAGGCTTACTGACAACTGGCTTCCCTGTCCTTCCCTGGCTTGACATGGTTGACAGGCCACCTTTGGCAAATCAGCACTGGTGTCTGAGGTAATTCACTTCCCCCTTGCCCGAGCTGCACAACCCGGCTGTGGATTTGCCTTGTGCTCGTGTGGACAGTCCCCTTGTTATGCAAGTCAACAGTTCAGCATCTTTTGGGAAGTCACAGCATGAATCTCTTCTCAAATTGCTTTTGTTGGAGTGTGTTGACAACATGTTAGATGTCCTCTGGCTTGTCCCTACAGAGATTGCTTTTGAGAGTGGGTGTCTGGGAAGTCCATTCATACTCTTTGTCTGTAGATTAATGTTCTTGCTATCAGTTGCAGTTCTCCACTACTGAATTATTAATTCTGCAGAGAGAGTTTTTCTTCTTCTTCGTGTTCATTGACTTCCATGCATGATTTATTCTTCTGAGCAGTTTGAAACTGGAGCATGGGAATGTTGACTAATATTAACGGATCACATGTGTGACCTCAGAGGTGGCTAAATAAACTTCTTTAATTGGGAAAATGACATCTGTCTTTCAAAGTAGTCACAGTTTCCCAGGTGAAAGGTTGCTTGTGAATATGTATTACCCTCAGAGGCACATTGCTTATTATTCAAGAAAACTGGGATGTTAGGCAACCGGTGGAGTGGTTACCTGTGTGCTCCAGAGACAGTCCTGTGGGTAGTGTGATGGGAGAAGGAGGGAAAAGTGGATTTGCAGATTCTCCTGCTAATGTGACTTTGTAGCTGAATGCTTTCCTGGCAGAGAGCCTGTCTTTGATTGGAAAGCATTCCCCTTGGTGTTCTTGTAGGTACTGATGGTCTGCCATGTTTTGTTCTGTGTTTGTATGTGTTTTTTCCTCCAGGGAGATAAGAGGAGGGGAATCGTGTATCCTTTCAGCAGCCTTCTGTTAAACTTGGAATACCACAGTTCAAGCATTTGAACAGATGGATAATGGAGACTGGGGATATATGGTGAGTGTAAGTGTGCGCCATGCGCTACAACTGGGCTTCCAAGGTCTTGCAGCAAGAATCCTTCCAGATCCGCTTTCTGTAGATCCAGAGCTTCTGTCATGAGAGAGTGAAAACTATGCCTCTTAAAACAGCTTTACAACAGCTTACTCACCTTCCCTGGAGTGCTGCACCTCCTGTGCAGTTAGTGGGGAGTGCCCAGGTTCATGTTTCCTAGGGACAATCAGCCAGGACTGAACTGATGCCTTGAGCTCACTGTTACCATTTTTCTAACACAAAGGCAGAAAATAGTTTGTGCTTTCTGCTTATCATTTTAAGGGCTTTGTCATTTTATTTATAGAGAAAAATATTTTTCCTTGTAAACCTTGTCTCAAACTAGACAAGCACATCTTATTTTTCTCCCCTTCTCATTCTGCTGCCATGCATATGTCTCTTTTTTCTGGCTGGCTGCAGTCCTGGTTGTTAGAGTTGGTGGCCAGATGGGATTTATGTTCCTTTCTCTCTTGCTTCTTCATGTGCTATCTGGAATCTGATGCAGACTGGTTTGTGCTCTGCCCCCCTCTTCTATGAAGCATGCTAATTTGTAAATAAATATTTCTTTTTAGAGTTAAAAGCTGAAAGTTCTTTTTTTCTCTTGCCTGTTTTAGTGAAGCCTCTGAACCAAAGCATGAATTATTTTGATTGTGAGCTCTTGGTCCTATGTTTAAACTTGCATTGTCTTCCTCTTTTGAGGGGGAAAAAGAGGCTTAACATTTGTTTGGCTGATTTCTTTCTTTCCTTTTTTTTTGGTTTTGGTTTTGTTCTAGAATGAGAGACAGATTGTGAAAGTAAGGAACATTGCTGGGCCTCATTCTGACTAACTTGTTCTTCAGGAAATTCCTCTGTTCTCATTTCCCCATCTGTAGAATAGGAAAAAACTTGCTGCCCAAATGCAAAACTTGCTCCCATGACAGTAGCTCAGTTGTTAAGATTTCTAAAGCATTCTGGAAGTGTGCATTCTGCATGCTAAATATCATCCTGCCAGTTGTGCCTTGTTGCTAGGTGGCTTGGATTTGTTCAGGTTTGAACAGCCCTTAGAGGCGTTGAACGGGAGAAGTGTGATTCTCTCCAGTTTTCCAGCAGTATTTGCCATGTGTGTCAGCAAGGTGATCGAATCTTCTTGTCGGGGCTTGATAAACTCTGCAATTTCTCTCTTTCTAGATGACTGATCCAGTCACGCTAAATGTGGGTGGACACATGTATACGACCTCCCTCACAACTCTAACGAGATATCCTGACTCAATGCTCGGGGCCATGTTCAGGGGAGACTTCCCCACTGCCAGGGACTCTCAGGGCAATTACTTTATTGACAGAGATGGACCACTTTTCCGTTATGTTCTTAACTTTTTAAGGACCTCAGAGCTCACTTTGCCACTGGACTTCAAGGAGTTTGACCTGCTCCGGAAGGAAGCGGACTTCTATCAGATTGAACCCTTAATCCAGTGTCTTAATGACCCCAAGCCGCTGTATCCCATGGATACCTTTGAGGAGGTGGTGGAGCTGTCCAGCACCCGGAAACTTTCCAAGTACTCCAACCCAGTGGCTGTGATCATCACGCAGCTCACCATCACGACGAAAGTCCATGCGCTACTGGAAGGCATATCAAACCACTTCACCAAGTGGAATAAGCACATGATGGACACCAGGGACTGCCAGGTGTCCTTCACCTTTGGGCCATGTGATTACCACCAGGAAGTGTCGCTCCGAGTCCATCTCATGGAGTACATCACAAAGCAAGGCTTCACGATCAGGAACACCAGAGTCCATCACATGAGCGAGCGTGCCAATGAAAACACAGTGGAGCACAACTGGACTTTCTGTAGACTGGCACGGAAAACAGATGACTGATTCTGGCTCCACAGGAGCCAGTTCAGTGATTAGCAACTTAATTGGACAGTAAACCCAAGAGAGTCTGGATTTTGACTAAAGCAACAATATGGACTTTTTTTATACGACTATTTATTATCAGTGAGGACTGGAGGAGTTTCATTCTCTAGCAGCTCTGTTCTTTTGTCCAGTTCAGAGAAAAAACCGTGCATGTGCCTGTTCAGTCAAGACACCTTTTTGTTTGAAAGAGGGAGTCCGAAGAATTAGTACAATAGGGTATTTTGTCATTAACACAATTCTCTGACTCAACTCAAAGTGCTAAAATTACCTCTTGTTTAAATGGTTTCTAATCCATCTAATGCTATGACACTGGGAGCAAGAAACAAAACAGATTTGAAAATGCAGTTGGGGGAGAAGCTGCTATTGTGTAGACTAATTTAGTTTCTAAATCAATAAATAGTATTGTAATATTCTAGGAAAACAAATCCCACCCTTTAAAAGTACTTGATAAGTACAGTTTCTTACAGTTTTGACAACTGTTTCTTTCTATGCATATAAATCAAGGAACCAAATATTATCTGTAGCCATGGAAGTATGATTACAAATATTTATATTGGATTCTAAATGCAAAATGTCCCTGTGGTAGAATTCATATTTTTAATGCCTGGTGCAATATTATTCCCAAGTGTAATGCCTGCCAGAAGAAGCTAATAAAAATGTGAAATACAGAATACTGTTTTGTATTTTCTTTTTGTCTTTTAGCACTCTTATACTGAAAAGAAACCCAAACCAAACCAAAAACGCCGACCCAAATCCTGGTTTTTTGTGCTGCAGAGTAGTTTGGGTGTTCTGGTAGGGCCCTGTTTTCTTCCATTAATGATGTAATTTGTTCCTTTTTATGTTAATCAGTTGTTTCAAATGTCTTTATTATAGACAAACCTTGTGTTCTGAAAACTGCTTTAGATTGATAGATGGCAAATATTTGTACTGGCTAAAGGGGTAGTGATGGAGAGATCACAGAGCCTAAATACTTGTTGCTGCTAGTAGAGTTGCCTGGTTTGTCAGCACTTTATCTAGTGACTTTATATATATAATTTTAACTGCAGAATGCTTTTTCTGGTGATGTTCAAGTCAAGGCACTCAAGTTCTGTGGCTTTACTCAATTTCATACAGACATTTCTACTTATCCTGGTCCCTTTGTTGTAGTTATTAGTAGAATTTCTGGTTATGCCCTAACTTGATTGCAGCTGGGAGTAAGGGAGTTGGTATCTGTTTTGTGAAGTGGATCCTGTTCTCCCATGAAGTTCTTGTTCCCGTGGGAGCTTTCCATCCCATATCTGGCTCTAAAGGCCTGTCTCGGGGAGTATTTCTCTGTCATATTTTGTCTCTTCCTGTTCATACACTGCAGGTTTTTGACTTATGTAATAAGAAGCAGCAGTGAGAGCTTTATTCTTGTTATCAAGGAGGGAAGAGCAGCAGAACTGATGAAGCTCAGGAAGTTGTTTCTTTCTTGCAACACGTGGTAAGAAATATCCATGTTAACTGGCATTGAATTATGATCACAAGATGTTCTTTGCAACACTTCATTTACTAGCAAATTAATGACTGGCCTGGATCAGCCTGCCCTTTCCATAATTATGAAGTATAATATTAGAGAAGCAGTATTCCAAATAATATACTTTATTGAAGCTGAAGATTTATAGAAAGACGGTTCTGTAGACTGGAGCTGGCATCAGCTTTGTCTGCATCTTCATTAGGCAGGAATATTCCAGTACTGAGCAAATCAAGAGCTATTTTAGTTGTCAAAACAGATGTACATTCTAATACACTTTCTGATCTAAGAGATCAACTTGTTCCTAAAAATGAAGGATCATTATTTCACCATGGATTTTTCAGTAAAGTTGGTTGTTCTGGGTTTTTTTGAAGGCACTGTATAGTTACAACACACTGAGAGAGGGTTCACAGTGTGATGGCATTTTTTTTTCCCTCAATCATCATATAGTGGATTTAGAAAAAGAATAAGAAAGCCAAATGAGAGAGTTTTGATGCTGTCAAGACACTTCAGGATAGAAAACAGTGAACCCTGGACCATTCCTGACTGGATTGTCTCACAGCAGTGGGTACCACTCAGCGCTGTTGGCATCTGTCTAATTGCAAATGGCTGGCTGAGAATCTTTCATACTTGTAACTGCAAGTAAGCAACTGATTACTGATTATTAATTCTGATTAGTCATTACTGATGCTTCATAAATGTACCGCTGCACAAAGAACAGGAGGAAATGCATGCCCTTCACTTGGAACACAACCTTCACAATTTTGACAGTGTGTTGTGCAGAAGTGGCTTCAAATACCTCTCATAGGCTGGGCTCATCTGTTCAGAAAGAGAATGTGGAAGGGAATTAATGGCAAATAAGAAGGGAAAGGCTATAATTTTTTTTCTTAAGAACAATCTCTGAAATACAGAAAGCTACACTATTAAAAAAAAACAACCAAGAAGCCACCAGCTACTTAATTATGTGCAGAATCTTTTTCCCTATACGTGCTGTCCTTCATACCCAGCACACCACACTCATCCCAAAGGGGACAGCATACTATTTAACCTCAGAAAATATGCTTGGAGTTGAATGTTTGCTGAAGGCAAATTTTGTGTAGGATTTCAAAGGGATACCGATTACCACAGTAAAAATCTCACTCAAGGCCGAATGAGTTTCAAACAGAGCAATACTTATTTACATCACACAGAATTTTACATTACTCCACAGTATGGATGAATTGAGAAAGCAAAGTGCTAAAGACTATGAAGGATCAATTTGCCTTGTTTAACACTTATACTCTTTCTGGCTAAACAAATTATTAAAACCCCCAAATTTTGCACTAGTAAAAGTATCAGTGTATAGAAAATACCCTGCATTTAGTACTGTTCCATAATATGTAAGTAGCCTTTTATTTTAGCTTATTCTGTACAATGTGATACAAATCAGTGAAACAGAAGAATTAAAAGCTCTTGTCTCTTATCTGTATTGCTTTTGTTAGAAGAAAAGCAGTTTCTGCTCTGGCTGCTGTGGAAGCTGCCCAGCTCTAATTCATCCCTACCTGGTTGGTGGGTGACTTCTGAGCCCACTCGTAGAGCCGCTGGTAAACCTGCCCATCATAGCTGCCCAGTGCAGAGTTCAGGCTCTTGTCCGTGAAGTCAAAAGCATCCACCAGTGGAACGGCGTCCTTCCTATGGAACACAGGAGTCACATTTCTGTTACTGAGAGGGTACTGCTTTTCAAGATGGGAAAATAAATCAAAGATAAACTTGAAAGTCAGTTGCCCACGTTTCTCTTGGAAAGCTTGTGCCAGTTGTCCTCCTTGTCTTTACCGGGGGGGGGGAATTCTGCTTGTTTTGATACCTCAGAGGCATCTCTAGGTGACCCTGCCTTGGCAGGGAAATTGGACTAGATGATCTCCAGAGGTCCCTTTCCACCCTAACAATTTTGTGATTCTGTGATGTTCTACTAATGCCCTGAGCTGTCTGCATTGCTGAATGGGTGTTTGCAGGGTCTTGTAATCACCCGGGCTCCATTCCTAATTCAGGACTCAGTTTCATGTCAGAAGTTTTCTCAGTAGTCTCTGCCAGTTCGTTTGTCTTTCTTTGTTTCATTTTTCTTAAGCTGTATGTGTTTGTCTTATAAAATGGAATAAGGTTCCTACTAGATTACTGTGAAGTTGCTTTGGTGATCTCCAACCTTCATCTACCTTTCAGTATTTCTGTTACGAGGTATTGAGGTCTTCTATTCATGTCTGTAAGAGCAAAACAACCCCGACCCATCCAAGGACCCATCTAGCCCAGGGGCCAGTCTGACAGCATGGAGAGCTCGAGCACAGGCAGCATCTCCTAAGCAGGAAATGGTTTCTTTTTCCTCATCCTCCCATCATCCTGGGTGTAGGAAATAGTGCTGGCTGTACCTCACACCTGAGGTACCAGGATGCAAAGTAGTTTGCTCAAATGTTGGCATTTGCATCTTTGAGTTCCTTTTGGGGAACAGCTGTCTGAGGGTTTGGGAAAGGCTGGGTTTTTGCTACAGACCAGGAAGTGGTTGTATCCTTTCTACTAACTGTAAATATGTAAATACTTCATTCTTGAATCCTGTTAACAAGGCATGGACTAACACAGAAGTTGCAATGAATTCCAAAGACAACATGTTAGGCTTTTGAAAATGTTACGTTAAACTTATCACTTAATTCAGATTCTGCTATCAGTTTTGAAAACCCTTGCTGTTTGGCTCAGCTCTGTTCAGCCCTTGCTTATAGTGTGTTCTTGTTTCTCTCCAGGTGGCTTAGGTAGAATTTTACATACAGTAGCAACTCCTCTGTACTCTAAGTTAGCATGTTCTAAACAAACAGCACTGAGTAGTGAAGCTGAACCCTTTGTCAAAAAGCCTCTATGACTGTTATGGTAAGTGAAAACCTTAACTCAGAATTCACAGAGTTGGTGATAAATGGTGTCAAGCAGATGCATCTGAAGTAGCTGTAGGCAGGTTTGTTTGGGTACCAGTTGCAGCTCAGCCATGGCAACAGAGTAGGCTGTATTAGCTGTGGCTTAAGCAGATTTTGCAATGTGTGATGGGTTGCTGTGGCTGCCTCCTGCCAGTGTGCTCTGACTATGTATTTTCCTGCTTTCACTCTACTGCAGATGGTGCAAAGTGTTCATGACTTCTTCATTAATAATTTAAGATTTCGTGTTACAGAACTTTAGAGATTGCAGAGGAGCTGGACACTTGGGTCTGTTTTGCCATGAAAACAAGCTCTGAGTAGATGTTTCAATCAATTTCTAGTGCTGCCAGGCAATGAAAATAAAAACTGAATGAGGTGAATTGACTGTGGAGATGTTGCTATAGGTACAGCAGCACCCTTTTGTATCTATCAGGGGGATAAACTGGATAGCTGTGCGTGTCCTGCCAAAGCAGCTCACCGAATGACAGCCAGGAGGTCCAGGTAGGATGCTGTGACCACATCCATTTGAGCTGCAGATGTGTATCCATCATGCAAGAAGGCTCCTGTATTTGAGAAGATCCCGTGTAGTGCAAAGAGGTCACAGAGATGTTTCATAATCTTCTGGATGCCAGCCTCAGTCTCGAGTTTTTCCACAGTTTCTGCAAAGTTTTTCACTGCAATGTAGTGGCAGTGAGCCTGGAAAACAAATGCAATCAACAGTGAATGCACCTCAAAACACTTTTAGTAGGCCAAGTGACTCAAATGTTCTTGCAAAGAATATAAAAGTTTTTCACTTCCCTGGCACTTCTTCAGTCTGTATCCTTTGTTTGCTGGGTGACCAGGCCTTTTGCATTCACGGCTTACAGTGACAGCAGAAGACAGAATGTGTAAACAGTCAACACTGTGGTATTTGTAAACTCCGGAAAACTGCTTCAGAAATCATAGTAGTACTTATTCTAAATACTTCTGATGAATATCCCAAAGAGTTTATGTGAAGGGAACACATTGGAATGTACTTGTGTTGTAAGTGAATGTTGGTTGTACATCAACAGGATAAAACTTCTGTTGAAGACCTTGGGCTCATGGTACTTTGGGATCAGTGTCTACGAGGCTTCAGCTCTGGAAACACCATTGTCACAGAAGAACAACCGAATTTACCTCCCACTTCAGTGGTTTTAAGTGAACTGGTAATTTCTGGGTCAGACACCAGTAGAGTGTCTGACCCAGAAATGACAGAAATATTAGCTGAGGTGCAGAGCAGATGAATTAGGCTGACCCCACCTGTCTGTGGGGTGACTCCTGCTAGGTTGACACTGCTGTGGGTGATTGGTGGTGCTGGGATCTGTGTGGGTTCACGCCCCAACTGCACAGTTCCCTCCAGCTGTAGGTGCAAGCATGGCACACCTGCACTGCAGCTCTTCCTGCTGGCATGGCGAAGCAGCAGAGGTGGAGGCCAGTGTGGACTGCAGAACCAGCCTGAGAAGCTGAGTGGCCCTGAGTGGCCACTCAAGCAATTAACCTGGGTGGAGTCTGCCCAGTGTCTGAGCCACTCAGCTGAGAGCTGGCAGGCATCAGTTCATAGAGTTGCCATGCCAGATGTGTGGGTCAATCTCCAGGGAAGGTATGGAATAAGAAGTAAATACAGAATTGCCCCAAGAAGGCAGCAGTATATCAAAATTTTAAAGTTATGGGGAAAACTCAAAAGGTTTGGGTGACTTTTCCTGACCCTGAAATATTTACTAAACTTTGGGGGCCTGGATCCTATTTTCTGAAGAGTCTAGCATCAGCACTGACAGTACCACAGCCAGCCCTCTGCATATGTTAGGCTCTTCAGAAATAGTTAATGATGTTAAAATAAGTTGTGGATCTGTTTCAAAATCTTCTTTTCTTCAAGGAGGAAGGGAGGGAGGGAAGGAAGGAAGGAAGGAAGGAAGGAAGGAAGGAAGGAAGGAAGGAAGGAAGGAAGGCACCATAACTGTAGAGGAATTGCACTTAATTGCATATTAAAAAAAGAATTTTAGTTTTTGGAGATACAGAACTACCGATGGATTTAGTTTTCATTGATATTTAGGGCTTTTCTCCCCTCTTGTTTTCTTTTCTGCTTAATTCTGTACTAATTCACCTTTGTTTTAGGGAACAAATGCTGCTGTCCCAATGGTACTTCAGCTGAAAGCATCTCTTATTAATTTGATTTATCTTTCAGCAGTAGTTAATATTGCACTTATCACCGGTTTTCACTCTTTTCCCTGTAGTTATCTTTCCAGCAGATGGAAGAAATACCAGGCATGTTTCACCCTTTGCTGTGACTCCATCAGCTTTCAGTGGAGTGGCTTTGGGCAGACTCATCTGGGAGCCAGAAACGCTGGATTCTTATAAAAAGATGAGTGTTGGCTGGAGATGGTGGGTTTTTGTTGCAGGATATGGGAGATCTGATTCTGCCATTAGTGGCAGCATAACTGTGAATGTATTTTTTCTTCCTTTCATTTCTCCTAGTCTTTTTCTACCTGGCCTATACAGACAGCAAATTTTTCAGATCAGGAATTGCTTCTTACTACAACTTTTCTACCATGCAGACCACAGTGACGATCTTTGTGGTGTCTCTTAGATGTCAACAGGAAACAATAAACAGCACTGAGGCTTTAAGCTAATCATGCCATTTCTGTTGCATATTGTTTCATAAAGACCAACAGATAAGCAGATAAATTCTGCTAACCTTCGCAGCCTGCACCAGCTGCACTGTGCACTGGTTCCATGCATCGTGCTTTTTGACTCCAGACTGAATCAAGTCCTGTAGTTTTGCTGCTGTGCTGCTTGTGAGCCTGGAAAATCGAAAAAGCATAAAACATATTGTATGTGAATGTAGCATCCCACATGCATGAATTTGCGCTCAGGAGTTATGTGTGACTGAATGGCAAACTGGCATTTCTGACATCTGAAGTTATCTACACTCAGCATGAGTGAACTTAGATCATGCAAAATCTTAGTATAAATTGTGAGAAGAACCCAGACCACCCTGCTACTGAAGGATTTCTGCCTTCTCAGCTTCCGGGGTAGTTTACCAGGGGTTTGGCTGAGCTTTTCTTGGGTTGTGTGTGTGTAAGGAGAGTTTGCAAAACAAACAGTAATACTGGACTGCTGTTACATTATGTTTCTCCTTTTCTACACAGGGATTCAAATCTGTTCCCATTGATACTGAAGCTTTTGGATGAGTGGCTGTTTTTAGACTGGTTTCAATGACAGCAGGGTTGTCTTTTTACGTGATTTTCAGAGGTGACACCTATACAGCCTATAACTGTGTACATAATTCTGAGACCACTCATGGTACCATTTTTATTTGTGTTGAGTTGCTGAATGTGTAGTTGAAAGGCTGCAGACAGAATGAGAGGCTCTGTTCTTGCTATGGTGCAAATTGAAAACAAACATCACTTTCTCAGGTATGTGAAATTTTAACATTCTACATAGAATTGCTCAGGGTCCAATAAAGATTTTACTGGATGGCAACTCAGTAATGTGGTCTGGGATTAACTTTAATAGTGCCTTCAACTTTGTGAAATGTAGTTGTTTGGTAGCACATGGCTTCAAAACTTCTGAGTGTGAAAGCCTCATACTGAACATCTGACATGGCTGTTAATCCTGTGTAGCCTTCCTTTTCTTTTTCAGGAACAGATGGTGCCAATCCTTGTTTAACTTGTTATTTTACATCCCTTTAAAGCAAGGAAGAAGCTGTGCTCTTAACACATTTCTGATGTCAGAGAGAAATCCTATCTCCCGTCCTCTGTACTGACCTGACTGCCACGTGTTGATAGGCCTCAGTGTAAATATCTGGACTGAGAAAATCCAACTTGTTCTTGGCTGGACAATTCCCATGTTTCACTGCAGCCAGATAAGTGACAGATGGTGGCACAGGCTGGCCAGCACTGGCTGCCATGAAGCACTTAATCAGGAACCTGGGAAGAAGGTAACTGTCAGAGCAGGGTATGATGGTGATCTTGCAGCAAACAGTCATGCAAAAAGTAAATGGGCTCAGGTGAGGAGCAGCAAGGTGTGACCCATCCCATCAGTGGCCCAGACTGGACTTGAACTTGAACCTTTTGTTTTGCACATTACTCACAGTAACCTGATCTGTGGTGGGTCTCAGGGGTGTCCTGTCTGCCTTACTTAATACTACAGCAATCCATAATGGTAATTTTTTCAGCAGAAACTTGCTGTGGCTATTAGCAGTCTCATCAGGGTGGTGACTAGATACATTATCAATTTTGCAACCTGAGTCTCAATGCTCTGGAGCTTTAATGGTGATTTGGTCTTACCCTCTGTGATCCCCAACACACAGTCACATTATGTTAACGCATGAGACCCTTAGAGAGAGTTTACAAGGAGAATTCCCCACTCCCTTAGTTTTTTGGTACTTCTGCTATGAGCTAGACTGACAAGATCTGGAATTAAAAGGGTACAGCATTTCTCTTGACCTTGCTGTTGATCTTGCAAAAAGCAGTAATGAGTGCAGAAATGTGTGCATGGCAGCACAGAGCTATGTGGTGGCTCTGACCCTGGCAAGCACCCTGATTTTCTCCTTCTAGTAAAAACATATATTATTAAAAGTTCAAGCAGCTGTAGTTTCTTTATCCTGTATTTCATCTACTCTTGATAATCATCAGTCTGCGTCTTTGGAGGAAAGTGATGTTCTTGGAGCATGACTCATCCACTTTCAGTATCCAACAACTTTGCTTTCTCTGAACCCACCTCACTTTACCAATATTGTGTTACATCGTACCATTGTTACATTAGTTGCTTAAAAAATTAACCACAGAACTTTCACAGCAATACCTCTGCTGTGCTACCAGGCAAAGATGAAAATGAGGTTTTGCAGAACAGCACCTGCAGATGTCCCCAAACCAAAAATAGAAGAGATAATCCAGTTCCCACACACTTCCATGCTTGTTAGACTAAAGATATGAATAGTTTATGTCCTGAGCTGTATTTTTAGAAGGTGCTGTGAGAAAGGAGTAGCTGGTTTGACTGGTTTTGGAGAAGAAGTGGTAAAGGCTGAATAAATGAGGGAGCAGGCTTTTAGATGAACACATTTGAATTGTTACCTGGCAGTTTGCAGGAGCAAAATGGTGTTTTCTCCTTCATAAATACAAGAGGCAAGTATTTTGGTATACAAGGAAGGAAGTCCACTCAGCAGGGAGTAGCCATGGCCCCCACAGGCCCGGAGACAAATCTCTACTCCTGCAGTGCAGTGCTGAGTGATCACGGCTTTAAAACCTGAAGATAATGCATGGAGCTATTAAAAAAATAGAGAAAAAAGAGTGTTACTGGTGGAATCCTCAGAATAAGTTCCTTTTTTAAAATTCTGTGCAATATCTGCACATGAAATCCCTGTCAAGTCCCCCTTTGCATGGTGGTAGCACCCACTTCCCTGAGCCTGGCCTTTGGTGTCTGCCTGGGATGCTGCACATGCTCCTGCTAGGCACACTGTGGTCAGTTTATACATTTTTGGGTTCCTCTCAGCCAGTTCTGGCTTTGGCCACCTTTGTTCAGAGTGTTATCATTTCAAGCACCCAATTGCAAAATATTCTTTTCTGCCTAAAAAGTCACATTTTCGGTTTTGGCTCAGAAGTATGTGCATGCGCGTTGTAGATGGAGTTGTGTACTTTGTGCCACCAGCTACTTGGAACGAGGCTTTTCGCCAATGGACATGCTTTCAAGGACTTTTCACTCTGCAAGGGTTCCCAAAGCAAAAAGTTTGGGGTGGTAGAGCGAATGCTGTTGCTGACTGGTTGTGGACCTGGGACACAACATTTGAACTCTTAGTGCTTCCTCTTTCTCCAGTTCTCTAGTGGTGAGAGGAATGCTTGTCCAGTTTGCTGAAATACTTTAACATTTAGAGGTGAAGAGTGCTGTATGAGCTAATCCTGCTGCAGCTCACCTCTGGCAGCATGTCAAACTTCTTCCTCTGGATCTCTCTGTACCCCCTGTTGAATAGCTCCTGCAGGTAGTTGTTGATGAAATGAAAGGCATAGGCTGCTGCCAGCTGGGGCAGCAGTTTCTCTTGCTGAGTCTGGTAGTCAAGGATTTTTGCTTCTTGTTCCCTGTTGGAAGACAGCTGATGAAACAGGGAAAGTGTGGACATGGACATAGCTACTGTTACTTTACCTGCTGCAGAATGAAAATAGCATTTTTCATTACCAAGAAGCAGTGTGTGAACAGGACTGAGCTGACAGTGTGGCAGCAAACCTGCCCAGCTTGCTGAGCTATTGGAGAAACAAACCCCAAAAAGCCCAACAGGCTGTAGAAAAGGCTCTGTGTGGTCAGTCACTACAGAGGGGAACAGGGACTGCAGGAGAGGAAGAGAATGAAGCCTTCAAGGACAGCAAGTTGTTAGGTGTTCCAGGAAAGGCAGTGGCATTGCACCCTGATAAACTTTGGCTTTTCAAATGGAATATTTGTGGCCCTATGCGTAGAAATGTTTCCCTGAAAATATTTGAGTCTGAATTATTTAAAGTTTTCTGAGCTTTTTTTTGATGCTCTTTATCACTTCTGCTGTGGTTGGTACATTTAGGGCTTCAATCTATGGAATTGGTTATTACAATAGTTCAGCTGCTGTGCTCTTCTGTTTGGTTGGTGTTTGAACAAAACCATGTTTTCACTAGAATCTTTCTGCTTTTGAAAGGAGATTTAGACGGAAATCTTTGTAATCCATTCAAATCAATATATCTCTTTAAAAATAATGGGGATTCAACCCTGAATACAACTCAGTGATTAAAGTGTGGATATTGGATTTCTGGACGTTGGAAGGTATTATAATGTTGCATCCATTAGTAAAACACTAGGGAATAAGAATTCAGCAACTTGTCCACTTTGTTTGGATTCTGCTGAGTTACGTGATTACAGGGGAAGGCCAGTTATAAAAAAATAAGTAGCCTATATGAGCCACTGACCTATTCAAAGTATGAAACTTATCTTGGAAAGAATTGTAAACATTCCTTTGTACTTTGACTGAAGCTCATTAATGTAAATAATGGGGAAGCATGTTTATCATGCCCTGTCTGGGCCAGGAAATCAGCCAGTGATGGGCTGAAAGATAAGATGAAGAGAAGAAATACAAACTGGCGTGGGCGAACACAGTGTACAGTCCCCTTTCCACCAGGATGCATGGCAGGCATTACCCAGGCTTTAGCATGGACTGCCGGCGAACCACAGAGTATCGGATGGCGATGGTGCAAGCCTTCATTAGGGGTGTCAGAACCTCATCTGAAATTAGGGAAATGCGCACTGTCGTCATTGTGAAATAATTAATCTTCTGTGACCCCTGTCTTACATAGGTGCCATCTGGTCGAACCTAGAGTAGAGAGAGGCGGTCAGATGCTGCCTTCTTCAGTACTACTATGGTTGTGTAATCGCTATGCATGGAATAAAATGGACATAAAAATCCTTCACTGAATGCAAACAATGCTTTTATGTATAATGGATGAAAAATATCCATTTGAAGAGACAAACTCTTTCTGGCAGAGGTAGGTTCTGCCTGCCCCATGATCCCCATTCTTGACACTGACTTTCATTTAGGATTCAATACCTTCTGCCCTTGATAAAACCTCTGAGACTTGGTGACACTCAAAGGAAGCTTTTTGTCCAGAATTTAGACAGGTCCCTGTTGTCTCTCTGGCTGTGGAATGAGAGTCTGATGGCGAGTTTATGATGTGAGTCCACACATACCTCACAAAACTTGCTCAGCATGTTCTCCCTGGGGATGCGCACATCCTTCAGAAGGAGGTAGCCGTTGTCAATGTGCTCAAAATTCATTTTGGGACCAATGTCTCCTGCAGTTATGCCTGCAGCAGGAGAGAACATAGCCTGCTTACTTCCACTTGAACTTTTTGCTCCCCATTTTGTGTCAGGATGGGGACCTCAAGAGAAGGGCACAATCAGCTTTGCTTCTTCCCCAGCATGGGTGATCTTGCCCGAGGGGTGAAAGAGGCATTCAAATGCCTTGTGGTAGTTTGTTTCCGTGATCCATTGACAGATTGATCTGTGCTGGCTGGGATCAGAACTGAGGTGTTAAGGCAGAGGTGCTCAGAGCAGCCCAGGCTTCTGGTTATGACAAGGGCTTGGTCTGGATATGGCTGAGGATATGTCAAATTTCCCTTCAGATCAAAAGGTTGGGCTTAATGATAACTACACCTTGGGTATCTGTCTTGGCTCGGTTTTGGCAATTGTAACTCTCCCTGGGCCCAGTATTTTAGAAAACATTTAAGGGCAAAATGGGCAGAGCACCTGCACAGGTGTTGCAGTGTCTGGGGTCGTTTACCTGGGCAGAGTGAATGGTCCTGAAGGCTGCGTATCTGCACGATGAAGGGATGGATGCCAAAGCACTTCCCATGGACATACAGCTGAGCAAAGACCACTGTGTGGGTTGCTGATCTTCCCACTGTGAGAACAAAACCAACCCCATTCCCTCAAGATAAGACAGAGCACAAACACAGTTAAGAGATGTCAGTACTGATTATGTGTTGGGTCTTAGGTATGGGTCAGCACAGGTGTGTGCTGGAAACCTAAATCAGCCTGCTCTTAGCTCTCAGAAGTTGCACCATCATTCTGCCTCTGTTGCTGCCCGTGAGGCTTGGATTAACAGTTTTGTAACAGAATATGAGAAAAAATAAACAGCTTGAGCTAATGTAATGCTGAGAGTAGGAAGTGCTGTGGTTGTTGCAGTGGCTCCAGTTATTTTCTGTGAAATACCTTCCTGAAGGGAGCCAAGAATTTCACACTTGAATCCTTTATGTTGAGACTGTCTGATGACTTGAATCCTTTATGCTGATGACCTGCCTGCAGTTTTTGGTTGTTTGAGTATTATTTACAAAGAAGAGAAGATTTATTCCTGCAGAGGCAAGAGCTTTCCTGAGTGAAGTTCTTCAGCCTGCAACTCAAGGAGTTTTGATGGTGGCTCCCTTGTGGCCTTTGAACTTAGACAATCCCCTTTCTCTTACTTGCTTGTCCATCTGTGTATCTCTTATCGAAGTCTTCTGCTAGCACCTGGGCCCTCAAAAACACAGAGCTTAACCAGGGTAGATGGAGTAACTGAAGGAGACAAAAACCAAAATATTTTGTGTGGTACTTACTGTCCCCAGGCCACCACTTCATGGCAGAGATCTTTGGTGTGTTCAGTATAAACTCCTGAGTAGCAGTATCAAAAACTGCTGTTGTTTCCAAACCCTGAAGGTAAGTGCCTTTAAAAAAAGAAATTAAAAAAAAAATCTTCTGTCTATGTATCTATCTATGTATCTATCTACTGGTATATCACAGGGATGGAGAGAGTGAAGGATCTTTGGAAACTGGTTGTGGGTATTATCAGGGTTTTGTGGTTTACCCTTCTGACAAGAACCATGAATGAGAACCCAACCACCCCCGTCCCAGTCAAGGATGGACAGTTTGGAGTCAAATTCCCACGAGAATTTGGGCTGCAGCCTTGTGTCATACAGAAATGCTGTTTTCCCTTCAGCCTTACCGTGTCCCAGTTCAGTCTGGGCGTAGCTTCCAATGAGCCTGTGCTGGGTGGCGAGAGGAATCCACTTGGCAATTTGTTTGTCAGAGCCCAGCACTGAAATACTTCTCATGAAGACGCGGTGAAGGAGGAACGCGACATCTCCTGACAGTGCCCTGCAGAGAAGGCACAAGAGGTGTTCTTAAGGGGATGAAGTTCCAGGCATGTGATGAATGAGGCAGTGGCACTGCAGCAGTCACCAGACAGTACCACCTGCTGCCCTTTAGTTTCTGCCTTGTCATACCTTGCCCAGCACCCAGCATCAGCACAGCACTGCAGGAAAAGTGCCCTTCCAAGCTGCTTATGTTTCTTCTTTCATAACAGAGTTTGCTTATGTGTTGCTCGCTCATTATTTCACTTGGTCTTGGAGGAATTATCTGTTCTGAGTAGCAGATGCTGAGCTAAAAGCACAGTCCAGCTCCAAAGCTCCTGAGGCTCTGTGAGCATTTTGTATTTTATTTCACAGGATTTTTTTTTTCTTGATTATTTAAGTCAGATTTTGAGGCTGAGCTAAAAAGAAAAAACAAAGCAGCACCCTACTTGAAAAACCCCAAACCCTAGCAATTAACTGTGGGGCATATTAGACTGAATTACACAGGTAGGTATCTGGGACCTGGATTTCCTGAACATTCCCATTCTGGAGAAATACCATGGTATGTTGGGTTTGTTGCTGTACTTTTTGCTGTTTGTTTGCTGCCCATTGCTGTCAGTGAACAATACTGGGGTTCGTGGAAATTTGGCCTGAACTGAGATATTATTTTCTTGTGGAAAAATTCAAATACATCCAAGTAACCCATGGTTTATTGTCTGGTCAGGTCCTTCGCCATCACCATCTGCATACATCCTAAAAAGCACTATTGCAGAAGCTGTGTACGGGAACTTGGGTACAGTGATTTCCATGGCGCAAATGAGAAATTTATGTAAGCTTTGTTTGTGTGTGAGAAATAATAAGAAAACATGAGGAATATGACTATATCCCTCTTCCTGGGATTCTTGAACCACCTCACAGATACAGGTACCTGTACAAGTAAGTGGCTGTGCTGTTCTCAGTAGCTGAGTGGCTGTTAGCACACTGCTTTACTGCAGTCCTCTAGAGAGCATCTCCTTTCACATAGATACCTTCTATTGTTAAGAAATTACTCTGACCTTTCTTTTATACTGGCCCTGAGAGAGAATTAATCATGCTGAAACTGTGGGCGGGGAAATACGAATAAAGACGTTAAAGGGAAATTGCGTTGATTAACAGAAAATGACTTAATGAATCCTTGGCAGCCTGGCCAGAAATAACGTTCCTTTAGCCGCAACTTGAAAAGCTGGATTTTAAATTGTGTGAGTGATTCACTGTGCTGGGCACTGGGAGCCAGGATTCTGTCATAAAAGCTTGGTGCTCACCTGGACTTTCATCAGGCAAGAGCTGCCCTGCCAGACAGCTCTGCTCCTAATCCAGCAAATGGGACAACACAGGGCTGGCCCTGCCGCAGCCTTTAGCATTAGGGGGTCTGATAAAAGCACACCTGGGTGGGAGAAGGAGTGGGATTTTTTTTGTTCTGAGGGAGCAGTGGAGAGCTGCTTTTTAATGGAAATATAATGATCAGGTCCAAGAGCTCTTGATGGTGCATTTCCCCCTTCATTAGTTCCACTCGCTGTAGGCGGTGCAAAGCTCAGCAAAAAAATTATCATCTTTCATATGATGGGGACAATGTTTTAGCAGGGCCTGTTACCATAGGGCAAGCAGTAATGGTTTTAAACTAAAAGAAGGTATATTTAGACTAAACATAATGAAGAACTCATTTTCAATAAGTGTGGTGAAACAGTGGCACAGGTTGCCTGGAGAACTGGTGGATGTCCCCTCCCTGCAAACATTCCAGGTCAGGCTGCACGAGGCTCCGAGCAACCTGATGTAGTTGAAGATGTCCTTGCTCATTGCAGAAGGCTAGACTAGATGACCTTTAAATGTCCTTTCAAACCCAAACTGTGCTATGAGTCTATGAAATGCCAAAAAGTGGCTCTGAGTGTCAGCAGTGCTGTGTAAGGGACAGGCATTGCCCTTCTGAGTGACACTGCTGAACTTGCACCTTCCTACTGGGTACACGACCCCACCAAACACAGTATGCCCTGGGCAACAGCCAGCCAGGAATTGATTTAGCAAAGGGGGAAAGGAGAGGCAAGCAACTGAAATGTAGAGCTCAACCCCACACAAAGTGTTAAGAAAACTTTTAAAGGAAAGGACTGTGAAAATATTTTATTCTCATTCACCTACAAACTAAGGTGAGATTTTTCTTTTTTTTTTTCTCTGTAATAAAATGTGTTTTCTAGACACAGAAAATGTAATATTTAATTTATTTATAAGTCAGTAATGTAACTGAAACAGCACCACTTCCAGTTGTGGTCATACATTTAAAAATGTCTAAGGGGTGGCATGAGAGCTGCAGCACAAGTAAGGAGGTTGTTGAAGTGGAAATACCATGTTGTGGCTGTGCTTGCTGTGATCTATCACGTTGTACCCATGTGCTGCTCTCTGAGAAGTTCCCAGTCGTGTACCACCATTTTCCCAAGTGTGCTGCTAAAGTAAAAACCTGCAGTACATTTTAATCTAAACCTATTCTGTCAGCTGTTGGCCTTTTCCAGCTTTTGCTGAAACTGATTCTTGTTAGAATACAAAGCTTTTAACAAAAAATTAGTTGTACATTAAAAAAAAAAAAAAGAAATCACCTGTAAATGTACTTATATTCAGGTCCATTCTCACTCCATCCCATCTCATGCATCTTTTTCTGGAGATGAACAGCCTTCCTGACTGCTGCTTCGTACCTCTCATTCTGGGTCTGGAAATACTGATTTTCTCTGCCAAATACAGGGTCAGATTCGATAGCTTCCACTGCAAAGCAACATAGAACAGTTGGGTCTCCTGGGGCTGGGGAAGTGCAGGCAGTGCCTCCAGCCATGCTCGGGAGGAGCAGGCAGGACTGGACTCATGGATACCGATGCTGTGATTTTTAGGGTGCCTGCAGACAGGTTTTGTTTTGCCAGTTCTGGCTCCCATGGCTGTCACATGTAACTCTGAAAAGCAGGAGGGTTTGGGGAAGCAGGAGGGGAACTGAGTGGGCCTGAGAGAGGGGTCTGTTCAGCGGAAGTGGTGGCCCTGCATGGTAAGGCCCCGTCCCTGGTCAGGGTGGGAGAGGTGACTTCTGCCAGAAGATACCAAGGATGCCTCTGCCTCCAATTGCTGTGGGGGCTGTAAGGGCTGTGGTGGGCTGCATTTTGCCCAGGCTGTGGTGAGCTGCATTAGCCAGAGAGTGGCTTATGGCCAGAGCCTGCTGGGATGTTACCAGCCTATTGCACTGTTGCAAAACAACTCAGAGTCACTATTTCTGTGTCAGCCTGAATACTCCCCTTGTCCATTTTGCCTTAGAACCTTGAGTCTATTCATGTGGAAGGTTATACTGAACTCCAATGGCACTGTGAAAGGGGCGATCCCAGTGGCTGTGCTGTTTTCCTTTGGTAAGTGTTTAACAGGGATGCAGTTACAAAGACAAAAGAGAGGGTTTTTTCCTCTGTTTCTTCTGAGCATACAGTTATTTTTTGGCACACCCATCACAAGTGAGAACAGCTCAGCCTGGTTGAGCCAACCCACGCAAGAAATTCCCCACCTGGATGAGCCTGATGTGCCAAGGAGGGAGGCTGGCTGTGGTTCAAACGTGATGTGCATTTCTGCACAGCAGCACCAGCCCCTACATGCATTTCCCTCGCACACAGATGCTCGAGCCTCAATTCTTGTATTCCAGTTTAACCAGTCTTGCCAGAGACAGGGAATGGGAGCGGGGAGGAGGAAAAGCTTCAGACAGCAGGAGTGGCTGCGGAGGACTCGTATTCATTTACATGAAGAGAAGACTACAGCTCCACACTCCCACTTTTTAAAGAGATGGGTGATTAGCAAATGCCCAGGAGCACAAACCCCACCATGCTGCAAAGGAGGAGCAGAGCAGTGGGACACAGGCATGGCCTGTGCCAGCCCCCACCAGGGCCTTGTAAGGGTCACTCACCCACTGCCCTCCGTATTCGTGTCTGCTCTGCGCCGCCGTCCAACAGGGCCGTGAGCTTCTCCATACTGAAGGAGGCTGTTTGCCTCTCGCTGTCGAGGTCGGGGTTCACGCTGCCGAGCACTGAGCCCTGCAGGTACTTGCTGGTCTCCAGCAGAGCCATCCTGGAGGCTGCGCTGCTCTAGAAAGGGATGAGGCTCCTCTGGCACTGGCACCCGTCAGTGGATGCCTGATGGAGGTGTTGGCACAGTGAGTGGTTTTGGTAGGTTGGCCAAGATGTTGTACCTGCACACGGGTTGCATGAATATTTAGGCACTATCCTGTCCTCATTGCAATGGACAGTGGAGATTTATGGCACTTTAAAGTACTCAAACTGCAGGTTTTATAACATATTTTAAAACATACAATATTTTTCTTTTCCCAGGCTGTCCCCAATATTCTATGAGAAGTTCATGCTGTAGATATCATGTGGATATCCCACAACTACATGTTAATGTTTAAGAGAGTTTCTGGCCCAGGGCTCACAGGCACTGGTGGCTCTGCCTGTGCTGCCTCTGTCCTTGGGGCTCAGCTTTACATTAACCCCTAACCCCATGTTAGTGAGATTTGTCACAGGACACTAGTGAAAACAAAAGCTGTGGTGAGTAGAAAATAAATCAGATTTTTCCCTTGAAGAGGCTGCTGCCTTTCCAAACATCAGATTACTTTAAGAAATACAAACTCTGGAAACCACTGCAAATGTCTAATCAATTCCTGCTTTTTCTGATATCCAGGCCTTTAATCCAAGGTGTCTTGCTGAAGAGAGAAACGCCTCGGGGCAGCGCGGCGAGCACACAGGGTTGGGGTACCCCGGCGCTGCCCTTGAGCCGTCACGGAGAGCGCGGGGCTGGGCGCCGGGGACACCTCAGCCTCAGCCTCAGCCTCAGCTTCCTCTTCCGTGAGGCGGCGTGAGGAAAATGCGATTCCCTTCTCTCGGTGCAAACGCAGCCCCTCACGTACCTCGTCTCAGGCGTACTTCGTGGAGCCGTCCGGCTGCTGCCTCCCTGCCTGGGCCGCGGCTCCCGAGCCCTGTGCGGGGACCTTGTCCCCGGGGCTGGCGCCGCGGGCCGCGGGTGTTCCTGCGAGCGCTGACCTCTGCAGGCAGGAAAATCCCACAGTTCCCAGCGCTCGGAAGGCTCTGCGCTTCGAAACAGGACTGTTTCTGATCCCGCTTCAGGCAGCTGGTGCACTGGAGATTGCACTTTCAGCTCCGTCACCAAAGTGACACCGTGCCCTTCTCCTGGTGTTTTTAATTTTGGTTTATTGTTTTCGTAGCCTGCTCCGGGTGGAGAGCAGCACCCTTCGGGCTGGCCCTGCCCCTTGCCTGGGGGTTTGACGTGCTCAGGGTTTTCCCAGCTCTGTCATGGCACTGCCCTCAGGCCTTCCCGCAGCTTGGGGTGCAGGTCTGGAATGCGGGGCTGTGCCGGGGGGCGAGGGAGCCTGACACGGGGCATGTGCTGCCCTCACCTCCGGCGGTCCTGAATCTGTCCCTGCTGGTGCCCCGTGGGCAGGAGATGGGAGCTCACACCCCTCACATCCCGCCCACCCTGGCTGCAACAGGATGAGCCTGATGGGAGAGGAATCCAGCAGAGGATCCCCCCTGCCCACAGCTCATCGATGGGTCTGTGCTGCCGCTGCAGACCCACGCCGGAAACTGCTCTGTCAGGGAATGAGGTGGAACGCATGGGGTTCACATTACGGAAGGCTTGCTTTAACATGGAAAGTTCAGCAAAGGTTGGGAAATCGGATGTAGTTTTGGGTAATGATAATTTTAAGCCTTGTTGAACCAAGCCAAACAGCCACGAGGAGCAGCAGTCAATGAGAGCAGCCGACTGCAGTGCAGTGAGTGGCTCACGGGCAATGGAAGGTGTGTTAGGGATCATTCTGGTAGATTAAAGATGCCTTGTGGCTCCATCACACTCCAGAGCGACAGGGTGTCCTATGGATGTGCTGTATTCTGGTCCGTACTGCACAGCATCGCATCCCACAGTGACTCGCGGTCATGAGTGGTTGGGAGGCAGTACATCCTTCTGAAGTTCTCCATGGGATTTCTCCATTTGCTCTTATATTTCTTTCTGCTGGAGTCAGAAGTACTTGGCCTTGTGCTTCTTGAGTGCTGTTTGCAATTCAGCGAGTGGGTCTAGCTCTCCTGAAGGGAGGGTGAGGGATGACAGATTGGAAAAAGCCTGTGCTTCAATCTCTTCATGCAGATTTATATTTGGGCAGGCTCAGGTGCTGCCTGAGTAGGTCATTGCCAGTCTGTGTTAGTGAGATCTGAGCTGAAGAGCCACCGGAGCTGCACACCCAGCTCGGTTCCAAGTGCCTGTGGATGCCCAGAGATCTCATGGGCTGTGATGAGAACCAACAAAACCCATGAGCACCTGGTCATGGTCATGGTGTGTTGGAACACACCCTCATTATTATGTTGCTGATAATTTTGCATTTTTGCCCATTTTCATTAGGCTGGTTCTTGCCAGTATCATGGCCAATTCAAGATTTCATACAGTGCTTTCATCAACACAAAACCGTTCAGTCTGTGGCAGTTTTAGATCATTTTGGGAAATGATCTAAGTATGGAGAAATACCTAGGATGCACAGAGGTGAATTCCCGAGAAGGGCTGTTCAGCCAGGGCCGGTCTGAGGGTACCACTGGCTTGAGGAAGAAAACCAGAACTCGCCATTTCTGAGGCAGTCACGAGGAGTAAATCAGTAAAATGTAAGTGTTCCTTGACAGGAAATTTCACTGCAGCGAATTATCTAGGAGCACTTCAGGAGAGAGTGCATAGGACAAGAGATCTCAGCATGACCTGGATAAAGAGCAAAGCTGGTATTGAAAACTCTGGCAGTAAGAGAAATTCCAGGCAATGGAGCAGTTTTAGCATAGCTAAAAGGTTTTTATCTTTAAAGAGCAGAAGTGATTGGTTCTTACTCTCTTCCACAGAAGAGGAACTATCACAATGAACAACTACCATTGGCATCCATGCATGGAAGGAGGTGTGTGATCACTGTAAGGAGTTTTGGGGCACAGCCCATTGAAACCTCACTGCTTGGGGCTGGGAAAGGTTGATAAAGCATTTTACAAAGCCCTGCATGAGTGCCCTGGTCTCATATCTAACCAAAGGCTAGAGAAGATTTGTCCCTTTGAAAGGTTTATGCCAGGAAATGAAGTACACAAGCTGCCGTGGTAGGGTAGCAAGGGTGCTGTTATTATAAGCTTCAGAGAGGTGGGAGGATGTTTTGGAAACCTGACCTGAAGAGCAGGTTTAGCGAATGAGATCTTCCCAGTGAGGAGCTGACTGGCCACACCAGTGCCACAGGGTGCGGAGGTCGGGAACACCATGTACCTCCCAGTGTGGGAACCCCAGCAGATACCTGGTGTCAGAGAAATGCACCCAAGCACCACCTCTGCCTTGTTCTGAGTGGGATGTTGGCATCTGTGCTGATAAGGATGTTGCTAGTGTGACAGGGAAGTCCTTTTCATTTGCTTCACTGCATTCAATTTTAGTCCTGGCTCTCAGGAACCATGGTGTGTGTGTGACCTGCACATGTGAAGCATCATCTCTTTTTCTTAGCTACTAAATTTGTGGTCTTTGGTTGCAGCTAAAGCAACGTTAAAAATGTTTAAAAATAATGAAATAGGCTCATTAGTGTGAGGATTACTTGTCAGTTCAAAAATGTGTTTTTAAATTAAATCCAAGAGTGTGTTTCCTTGGCTTTGTGTGGGTTTTACCCTGCCAGGCAGGTGGACATCCACAGTCAGTTAGAAATCAGATTGGAAGTTCCAGTGCACAAAGACTGATTCACAATTTGTGTGCCCTTATACTTTTATCGAATTGAGATGATGTCTGGGGATAAGCACTGGCTGCAGTGTTGGGTGCAGATGATGAAAAGAGCTCATTGGTGAGCGAGTTAACACAACATTAACAAAGGAATTGGTGTCAGACTTCACTGGTTTTTATGCTCATTCAGTTTATTTGGCTATTGTCTGTTTGTATCCTTGGAGCTTTTTCAGTTCGTTGTGGAAAAGAGCAAAATATACAATCATCATTTAGTTTATTTCTTCAGAAGTGTCCACATTAAACCATGAATTAATTCAGTAGATGTGCATGACATAGTTTTATATAAATGTATAAGCACCAACACAGAATATAGACTATATACCACATACAAGCAACATACACAGTGCAAAAAAATTGTCTTCCATCAATACTCTGATAATCTGTATCTTCTGGATACACCAGTTTTATTCAGGAATGTGCTTTAGGGGCATAGGGAAAAAAAATTCATGCAAAAGAAATAGAGACACAAAGATACCCCAAAATCTTCCTGGTGATGCCTACACTGACTTTTTTTAGGGTGCCACCTCCTCACTGCTGTGCCATGAAGCACAAGAGCATCAGTGAAAGTTGTATGGGCTCTGTGTCTGAGCCCAACCTGGAGTTACCAGTTCAGAAGGGTGAGAAGAGCTGTGCTGGAAAATGCTGGGATGTTTAAGCCAGTACTTCAGCAGTAAAAGGATCATTTCCCATGTGCCATCTCCGAGGGCTGGAGCCTGCAGCTCTGGTCAGGGTTGAAGCTCTGTGTGCCCTGCTGTGTGCCCCAGGATGCTGCCTGTGCTGGCTGCCCCTGCTGGCGGGTCACAGCTCACAGCCCGTGCAGCTAGGTCAGGGTGGGCAGCTGGGTTGGGGCTTTCTGCTGTCTCTCCACCGCTGGAAGGATTTCTTGTGACTCTACTAGACTCGACTGAGTTAGGACAGTGTGACGTGGCCCTCCCTTGCCCTTCGGGACACCTGCTGGTAATGACCCAGACACCCCTTAGCCACAATGGACCACGTTGTGTGCAGCCCCTCTCTGTGCTTGGTGGACAGCGCATCAAAGGGAGACACTTTGATTTATTTTTCCCCTCCAGGTAGTATTTGAATACTTAGGAAGAGCAGCAAAATCCTTTCTGCCTCTCCATTGCTGACCTTACTGGATGGCTCCCACCCAAGGACTTGCATAAATACCCCTGTCCCAGCCCGGGTGAGCTGATAACACTGATTTCATTGGTGCATATGGAGCAACAGATTGCCTCTCCTGGAGTGCATTTCCATCTGTGGCAAAATTACAAATTAATTTGCTGAATTTTTTTGAGCTCTTTGATCAAGGTTACTTAATCTGTGCTGTAACTCCTCACAAAACCTCAGCACAGTAATTCTGGCTTGTTACTTACACCGATGTTATCTATGGGGTATCATGCAGCATTCTTTACAGCTGTATACAAGCATCCTTAGCAACACCTTTTTATCCTTGGAGAAATTTGGCTTTTTTGTCCCTGTGAAAAAATACTGGATGCTGCTTCTTCCTTATGGTTTTAATCATAACCCGTACAAAAAGCTTCACAGTTGGAAACAATGTAATAGATCCTTTCAAATCTTGTTTGACCCATAGTGACAATATGCACTGGATTTCTGAAATAAAATCATGTTTAGAATAAGCATATGAGCAAGGGCCTTAAAAACTACTGCAAAGGCAGTGCCATGAGATGGGGTGCTCAAGGACTGAAACTGAGTTAAGGGCTGTTATAGTCCAGTCTGTTACAGAAGCTCCATACCTGTAGCTCTTGACACGTGATGTGGCTCAGATGTTTTACTCAACATCCTTGCCAGGTCAAGCAACAGCCCTCTGAAATGAAACATCCCACTGGACTAGGAGACTAGAGAATGGATTAGTAACTTTTTAATAAATATGTATAAATGCCCAGTCTCCCTTAAGCTACATATAGATCCACTGAAGGTGTGGATAATAAATGTTGATTAACCAAGTATTACCTGCCCAGCTGACGAGGTCCACTGAGGCCGTTCAAGAGCCAGTGTCCAAAGGCAATCGGTGAGTTATGCTGTCCAGGCTTTGTATCAGGGTTGATGTGAGAAGCAAGAAGCTGAGATATTCCTGAAAACACACTTCTAGCTCTGGATGTGGATATCCCAGGGCACAGGTGCCCCCTGAGTGTGACAGGCTGTGTCCATATATGGTGCAAATGCATCATCCACCTCAGCTTGGCTATATCAGCAGCAAAAAGAGTTTTAGCATTGCGATGTGGCAACTGCAATGAGGCAGCTCTGATGTCTGCAAAAGGGGATGAGAAGCACTGACGAGTAGTTTTACATAGGATCTACATGCCCTGTAACCCCTGGTGCCTACAGGTACCAGCTGCGTGCAGGGTGGTTAACAGGACAGCCTGGCACCGGTGGGACATGACGGCATCATCCCCTCTCCATCACAGGACATTTCTTGTGGATCCCTGTGGTAGCACACGTCCAGCTGCTGGGTGAGGAGATGAAGCTCAGTAGTGCAGGGGCAAGAAGCAGTTTGTCTGTGTGCTGTATCCACAGGGATCTGCTGACTGGTCACTGCACGCTTCCATGGACACCCATGCTGGGAGCACCCAGCCTTTGCTTTCTGCACAGAGCATTTGCCTTCCACCTGGGGTATTGATGGAACAGCCCAATGTATTTTCAGCCTGAGCATGGAACTGCCTAAAAAGCCACTTTTAAACAGGGTTGAAATGCAGTTTAAAGGTGCTTATGAAGTATAGCTGCACCTGCCTGTGCTGCGCTGGTAAGGGCACACAGAGGTTGGTTTTTCTGATACTACAGGTGTGCTGCTGAGACACACAGCCTCAGCCAGGCTTGACTGGCACACTGGTGCAAAGCCAGTGACCCTTGGGAAAGCCATTATGGTCACCTGGGCTGTTCTCAGTAATACACAGGTTGTCCCTTTTAGTTACCAGGTTTCTAGGAGGCTCTCCAGAGCTGCAGTTGCCGTCTTGTCCCCTTGTGCCTGGCAAACCTGCCTCCAGGAAGAAGCAGGAGTCCCCCAAGCTGTTCCTACACAGACTTCCTTGTTTTAAATATTTGCCGTGTCTCTAGAGTTAACCAAGAGTTAGCTGGTGATTAGTGTGCACCCACAGTCTGGGGGGAAAATTACACCATTCTCTCTGCATCCACTTTTGTGAGTACTTTGGTAAATACTGCACTTTTTCCACAGTGATTCCCCCCTGGTCTGGGAAAACCTTTTCTGTGCCTTCTACTGGAGCAAGTGTTAATAACTGCAAGTAGCCCCGGTGGCGTGGCTGGGAATGTCCACCATGTACAGAGATTTCAGTGGGGTGTTGGCGCTGGCCTTGGTAGGATCCCGATGGGTTTTGGCAGAAGCTACGCTGCTTTCTCGTCCCCTGTCACCATTGATGTTCTTCTCAGGTTTTCTTTAACTTTAATGAATTCTGGTGCATGGTCTTCCTGCTTCTCCTGCTCTTTCTCCAGCTGTAAGAAAGAATTCATTGTGCACATGAAAGGACAAAAGGGCATCAGCTATGTTAAAACAGGAGGCTTCATTATTGCTGGATCCAGTTATTATTGACCAAAGCTGAATGAGTGTGTAGTGCACATGTTGTGGCTCTCTTTTGACAAGCCATCACACCAGACCTATGTTCACCCTTAGTCTCTCCTTCTGTCCTGCCCAAACATTAATTTCTTTCTTTCCTCCAGGGAGGAACATCTCCATCAAAAAAGCACCGTAGGGCTTCACTTCAGACCTGACGTGGGAGAGGGAGGAAAAGGTTTGAATCCTTCCCAGCAAAGGAGGCCTGTGAGCCTGGGAAAGCTCTCAGCATTAGGTATTGTCTAAGGTGAGGTATGTCATTGTACTGCCTTACTTCTATATGTGAAGTCGTTATGGATCTTCCCTAAACCACCTTGTTTCATATTCCTTGTTCTCTGGGAGTGCCAGGCTTTGATTTTCAATGATCAGTGATCTCAGCTTGATGGACATTGTTGTTGTGTTATTAATGAAACAAACTGGTTTCATCCATTTGCAGTGCAAATACTGGCAAGTAGGAGAGGCAATCACTTTATTCTCGGTGGTAATGAGCCTGCTCACTGCTTGCACTGGCTTGGGTAAGAGGGCAGGCATGGACCACCCAGGGCATGGCTGTGCTGCTGTCAAGTGCACAGTGAATATCGCTTTCCCCAGGCAGAATTTTGGCCAGGGTACAGGAAATGTTCCCCAAAGCAGTTTGGGTGAGATTGCAGCAATGTTTCTTCCAGCACTTCTGCAGCTTCTCACCCCACACTGAGCCCTCCTGTGGTGGGTGCTCCAATAGCCCCCATGCAGTTTAGGGTACTTTGAACTGGAAAAAAACACCCCACAGACACTGTGTGGGACCCAGAGGAGACCCGGGGCAGTGGTGTGTAGTGGGGGTCCTGGGTGAAGTGGTACAAACATGGTGGATCCCACTGTGAGGATGAGAGTGCTGCAGCTGTGTGGGGCAGCAGTGGAGGATGTACTTTGGCTCCTATTTTATGGAGGGGTAGCAGTGCTGTACCTTGGGTTGAGCCTCAGCCTGCCTATCTCCCCTCTGCCACGCGTCGGGTGGTTAGGATAACCCAAGGGTGGCTGAAAGCTCAGTTCTACCTGATCCAGCCTCTGATGCCTCTTTAATAGCTCTTTTTCAAAAGGAGACTGCAATTTCTTTGCCTCTTCCTCTTCCTTCTTCTGTTTGATGAGCAGGTCTCGCCGTCGGTGCTCGAGCACTCGCTGCAACTCTGGCTTGCTCTCCACACCCAAACCTCTGTGGATAAAAAGCAGATAAATGAGGGTCAGAGCATCTACACCTGGGGTGTAACCACTGCCAGCCTGGCAACCCCAAAACTTGTCACGGTCCTAAATGGAAACACAGGATCCAGCCCTGACCCACATCCACAAGTTTTGAGGGTGTTTGATGGCGCCTTGGGCTGCCTGCTTGGGGTGGGTACAGGTTGCTGTTCGTGTATGGCACATGTGGTGCTGGAAGTTCTGCTGATCCCATTGCACCGAGGTACCACACCTTTCTGTGTCGGCTGTGAAAACGGGACCTTCCGTAGGCTCCTACTGTTACTGGTTTCAACGGTGTCAGGTGTAGATTCAGCGGCGTTGGTAACACGTGCAGTAATGACGATTTTTTTTCCCACCAGCAGGGGTAGTCATTGGGCTGCAGTAATTGTTCTGGCAGCTCCTTCCCTCCCCGCGCATCCCATCTGAAGCTTTGAAGCTTCGCTTTAGAGCTGAGGGGTGACAACGCCCCTGCTGACATAGATAGTTTGGATCAAGAGGCCAAAATGAATTGTCCTTTTCTCCTGGAAGCTGGAGGGTTCACTGATGGCGCAGGTGCCCGACTCCCCTTTGACCACCTGATGCATCTCAGGTGAACCCCTGTTCTGGGAGGGGTGGGATCACAGGAAAGGAGACACAGCAGGGCCATGCAGGCAAGGCATAAATGTGTGGTAAAGAGATGGAAGGCGTTCTCTGAACAAATTTTGGAAACCTCACACTGTGGATATTGCCATACCTGAAGTAGTTATGAGAGTAGTTACGGGTGGTGTCTGGTGTTCCTGTGGGTGCAGGTCTGTGTTGAGAGAGGAGAGGACCACCCCACGCCTGTGCTAAGAGCTTGCCCAGGGTGCAGGGGGTTTTGGAGTGCTGTTAATGTAAAGCTCCTCCTCAGCACCAGGAGGTCTCTGTTGACCAAAGGCTGGTTGGTTTTGGCCAAGGTTGTTTGAAAGTAGAGGCATCAAACCCTATGGGCTATGAATTTCTTGGCAGGGTGGCAGGTGCTGAGGTGGTACCTCACATCATGAGAAGCTGAACTGGCAGGCAGGAGAGAGGAAGCATCCTCTCCAGATGCAGCAAACCTCTGCACTGTCACAGCTTCCCTGGGGCCCAGTGCTTGCATCCCTCCAGTACCACTTTTAGTGATACTTCCTATTGTAATTTTTTTTTTTTGGTTTATGACAGGACAAAGTTCACAGCAACATCAGTGAAGGCAGCCATAGCCTTGGCCCCAGAGCTATAATGGTGGTTTTTAAAGGCAGGAACAACTTGGATGCTGCAAAATTGCTTTTCCTAAGGCTTGAGAGAAGGAAAACCTGCCTTGGCTTCCTGGAGCCACAGCTTGCAATGTTGCCTGTAGATTTGTTACTATTCTTTGATTTAATCAGCCTGTGTTGTTAGTGCCCAGAGGTGTTGACTAAGATAAGGATTTTGTTACACAAGCTGCTGATTTGAGTTGCTTCTCCCTGCTGCTTGAGGGGGAAAAACCAACCAAAGCAGAAACGGGAGCAAGTCATAATTCCATCTCTCTCCCCTTCTCCCCTCTCTCCCTCTATGGTAACATTTAGCAGGAAGCAAAACTGGTGGATTTGAGAGTGACAAGAAACCAACAACAATGGATTACTTTTTGCAGTAGGTTTTGTTTCACATATTTGCTGAAAAATACTTGGGGGGTCAGAGCCAAAACAGGGATAAACTGATACTTGAGAGGGGCCACATGAGTAGGTGATGCAGGATAGCTGTGGTGGAGCTGCATCCCGCCAGTACTTGATGGCACACGTGGATGTGACACAGGGGCAGGCACAGAACTGGAACACAAAGAGATGATGTACTTTGTGTTTGCCAGTGTGAAGTGCAGCTCTGATGCCACAGGGTCTGCACCTCCTTCGCTGCCATTCCTCTCTGCTGCTTCCATTGCAGGGATTTCTTGTTCCTTTGTTCCATCATGGTTAGACTGGATTAATGTTCCGTGGGATCAAAGGCCGTGCTAGTGGGTGACCCTTTAAATGGAGCAGTATCACTAGGGAGGAGATGGTCACTCTCAAGCCAGAGATTTTTAAAATATCTGGCTGGTATAGTGACATCTGCCTTGATGCCAGAGAAAGGTCTCTGTAATTCTTCTGATTCTGGGAATATCAAATCAAACCGAAGCCCAGCCAGTGCCAGTATTGATTAATGCACCCTTCTGGCAGGCTTGATTGTTCACTGAATTAATATACGTGTCTGGTTCTTGTGACGACTGCAGTCCTTTAGAACAGAGGCTGTGCTCTTTTTAATTAGGCAGCCAAAGAGCTATTGTGTCAGGGTATTTCAGGGTGTTCAGAAAATGTCAATATAAAGCCAGCAGATTTCTTGCTGTGCTTAAAAGCTTTTGAGCAGAATATGATTTTATTGCACTGATGTTCAGACCGTTGCCACAAAGGAATCATGTAGTTGTAGGTTCTTGATCATTGGTATGATTTTCCTGATGTTGTATCTGTACCCCAAAAGAGTTAAATTGGGGTGATGGGGTAGGAAGTCAGGACTTGAATTCTAGCCCTGTCTTTACCCATTCGATATTTAGGGAGTTGGTGGTGGCCTTCTTGTACAGATGATCTCACCCCAGTGCTACCTCAGCTTTCAATGGCTGCATCCAGCCTGCACCTCTTCCTGCCTCTGGGTTGACATTGAAGTGCCCAGGAATGCTGTACATTGCTGGGGACTTCGCAGATCAGTGATGGAGATAGAAAAACCAGAAAACCTCTAACGGACACCAAAAAGGGGCTGTAGGCATGCCTTGCATCTCCCAGTGCTTGTGACTCAAAAAAGAGAAAAGAGGAAAGGATACAGCAAAAGAGGACAGGATACCGTGTTTGTTTGCAAGTGAGGGGATTTATCATGCCCTTTCAGCTTGCAGTCTGTCACTGGCACCTGTGCCTCAGCTCCTGAGCTCTGACAGCTCAGCACCTCTTGGACTGCTCCAGTGGCAGGCTGTGACCTCCTCTTACCTTTTGTGGTTCATCAGCAGCTCCCTGTGCAGCTCTTGATGGCTCTTCGAGGCTTTTACAGGATTTAGGAGCTTTTTAGGTTTGATGAGGTCTGGGTTTCCATCTATGTAGTCTGGGTGAGTCAGGATATTCCCACCATCTGGTCGCTCCCGCTGTATTTCTGTGTACATCGATGCTGGAAGAAAAAATGAGGTGTTTGCAAAAGAAGTCTCACACTGCTTGGTGTGAGAACCCTGGGCAAGAAACAGGAGAAGAGCTGGTGTTTGTCCTGGTTGCTCGACACCTGTGTCAGTGTCTGAGTGCACGTGCCTTCATGTGCTGCTGTGGGTTTTTTAGAGATTTTTAAAAATACTCCATTTGCGTTGTTGATGAGACACATGTTAATTAGATCGCTTAAATTACTTGCCAGCCACTCACTTCAATAGCTGCAGAATTTAGTGCCAAGGATTAATTAATGCAAGATAGGTCTAACTAAAACTGGAAGCAGCCATGAATGTGGACTGTGTTGAGCAGCTGCTTTGGGCATTCTGGATGAGGATGTTGGTCCCACAGCACAAAAGGATGCTGTGGGATTTAAGGGGATTCTGAAACACCGGCTTGAGGAAGTCCTGCTGTATCTGAAACCTCTTGTCAAGGAAAGATTTTGCTGGTATCCTGCTGACCTATTAATCAGGATTGAGTGCCAAGAAAAGCATCCTTCGCCCATGTAGTCTGTGATCATGCTGCAATAATTTGTATGTTCTGGATGTAAGAACAAGAGCCCACTGTTTTGGAAGGGATGGCAGCTTGGATTTCAGGCAAACCACAGGGCATGCTCACTGTTGATGTTTTCCAAGTCCTTTACATTTTCTCTTTGCAAAAAACTCCTATACAAAGTAAGTGCAAAGCACAAGGTATAAGACAAACTGCATGTGGTGGGCTGCATCTTTAAATGAGGAGCACAGTAGGTCTGCCTCCAATTATTCAGTGTATGGTCTAATCAGGGGCTCAGAAAGAGCAATTTATTCCTGACTATTCACTTGAACAATTTGGAAGTTTGCCAGTAAGAACAAAAGTCCCAGGAAAAGTGTGTAGGCAGCTTTATGTCTTTAAGTGTCTCATTATTACAGCATTTTTTGAGGCCTAGTATGAAGTTATATGGGTTGATGGAGCTGAGAGGAAAACAGTTGTTCGGTAATGTTGCCTCTTTCTCTTATTTCAATCTCATGTATAAAAGGAATAAAACCTTTTTAAAAGAGAAATCAATAAAAAAGCCAAGAGAAAGCAGGCAAGGTCATTCTTTCATAGTCAGTAAGCACTTAAAAATATGAAGTGGATTGCAATCAAACAGAATTGTGTAAGGAATAATACTGCTGAAGAAAAGATTCAATATCAAATAACCTCTCATTGAATGTTGATGTGACCAGTGCCCTTCTGCTTTGGGAACAAAGGAAAACAAATCAGAGCCCATTACAGGAGTGTAATTGGGGTGAATAGTTCGGTACATATTTAAAGGGCACTTGGAAGCTGGAACCAGTGATTTTTTCTATCACATTATTTTCCTCTAGGATCACACATCACTGCTGGCAGAAGGGAAGGTGGTGTGGTTTGATGTTTGGCGGCAAGTGCCAGGCTGACTCAAACCCTTGCGGGGCTGGACTCCCCACGCTGAAACTGGGAGCTCAGCCTTGCCTTCCAGAGAGATGCAGGGCCTGAAGAACAGCCAAGGGTTAAGGCAGTGTAATTTCATGGCTAATTTTTGTTAGATGAAAGCCAGGTTTTGAACAATGAGAAAACGTATCAGATTTTCACTGGGGTAAAATTGCTTCATTTTTTTCTTGTACTTTTTTTTTTTTTTTTCCAGAGAAGAGGCAGAAAAAAGACAAGGAAGGAAGGAAGGTACAAAGGCAAAAGTTTGTTTTGGCATGAATGAAATGGTTGAACTCCTATTTCAAATGGCAAAGCTGTATCTTCATTTTTGAAACAAAAAGGTCTTTCCATGGAGTAAGTTCTATAAAATGTCAGGTGTTTTTAATGGAAACACTGTTTTTGGAAAGCTATGTTAATAGACTAGGCTCAGTGTCACTGTGTCATCCCTCTGCCCTTTCCCGCTGTTCCTGTTTAGTCCAGAGCTGCCTCCAGTGACACAGATGCCCATACTTGCTTGTGTGTTGGTACCAATTCCTGATGCATGTCAGGAGAAGGGCTAGGACATGTCCATCTTGGATTTGTCTATCTTAAATCCACCTGATGTGCCCTGCTAGGGGATAATGCAGTGAGTAGCGAGAGTGGAAGGATTATGCAGCCAACCAAGCCTGAAGGACCAACCTGAGTGTGTAAATGGCTGAAACTCAAGTGACTTTGGTATTTTTTTCTGGACCAATTAGCTCTTGGGTCCTGTTGCTAAGCTGTGCTAGCTCTTGGGACACTGGTACAGCACTGTTATTTATTAAATACTGCTTTCCCCTGCCTCCATGATGTATGGTTTTCCTTTTGCAACTCAGGACTGGGAGTCCCTTCTTCCCTACTCCAAGACCCAGATCCTGGGAGATTTGCTTGGGCAGGCTTTCCCCACATCCACATAGGTCTAACACCCAGCAATGCACACCCCATGGAATGATGTCATCCAGGCCTTCAGTCTGGGCTTGTGGTGTTTACCCAGACAGCCAGGATGATCAGGGCAGGTCCCCTCTTCTGTCTTTTGTGGCATTTTGAGGGAGCACCGTGGTGAGCCTGGCGGTTTTGGATGGGCTAATGCGGCTGTTTCCAGACTGCAGCAATCTAACGTTGCATGACTGAGGCTTGCAAAGAAGCAGCAATTTATCAACCTATTTACTGAAGGCAGATGGGGAACTTTTCCCTTAAACCAGTACAAATTAAGAAAAAAACTGGGAAGGAAGAAGTGGGAGGAACTGAAATGGACTGGAAGATTTTCTGGCTCCGTTCTGTTAAACTAACATGTGAAAGTCCTCATGAGGAGTGCAATTTGCCTCAATAAACTGCGGGGGCCAGGACACAGCAGGTACCTCTGTGCTTGGTTTTCATTGCACTAGATGTGCCTAGGGGTGTGCAGACACCCACCTCGAGGGTTTGACTTCCCCTGGGTGTCTGTACTGCTGCCCTGGGGACAAAGTCAAAGCCCTGACTGGGACTGGAAGGAGCCTTGAACCTCTCTACAAGAATAGCACTTTAAACCTTCAGAAGCCCTCAGCCTGGAACAATTCAAAGAATGTATTCATTTGCACTGAATAGAAAAAGAAAAAGAATGTAAAGATACTGGTGTGTCTGGAACACAGCTGGGGGTTATGCTGGGGGTAAGGACAGGGCATCCTTTCTCCTGCAGGTTGGCAAATAGGACCTGGTGCAAAATGTTTGTGGGGAGCAGATCTATCATCTCTGAGAACTGATGTAATGCATGTTCATGTAAGGGAGACACAGTGCTATCAGGCTGCTTTTTGTCATTATTTATGGTGCTGGAGGTGTAAATCAAGCCAGATCTCTGCAGTGGATTTACAGCAGGATGTCTGTTTTTGCATGATTCAGCCATAGATCAATGAACAAGGCTCTGCTCTGGCACCTCCCTGGCCACCATCATAAATCAGCAAAAGATGTTGGACATTTTTATTTTGTTCTTGGCAAGATATAAACAAAAAAACCCATGTGGATGTTAATACCCTCTGCTGTACTGAGGAAGACAGTGTGACCTTTTAAATAGGTCTGCTTTGGAGTGTTGCTTATAAAAAGTAACTCTGTTTGCTTCAACACACTCAGGCTTTTGCTTGCTTTTAGGTATTTTCCCTTTCCTCATTTCTAGAAGCTTGAGGCTTTCTAGGGAAGGTATGTTTTCCAGCTTTTCTGTTAGTAAAAAGCACGACTGCCAGGATGATGATGCCAGGGCCCCTGGCAAGTACTTGGACTTCACACACGGAGTTATCTCCTCTCTCAACCATACCATGAAATGAGCTTCCAGTCTCTATCAGTTTTCTAGGAGACCAAACAGGGATTTTTCAGCATCTTTGAGGTGGCCCAGAGACCAGCCACTCTCCTGCCCCAGGGTGTGGGACTGACTGGAGGAGAAAAATTATGTTCTGACCTAAAGCAAAGTCCAAATTCCTGCTCAGACCACCTGGAAATACAAATTCCCCAGTTCCTGGGAGAGCTGCAATACAATCATCACTCTGCAATCCTGGGACAAATTGTTTCCACTTCTGATTATGCTCAGCCTCAATCTTTTTGGGAAACAGGATATGAGACAGTTTGGTGCAGCACTAAATGCTTTTGAAAGAATGAATGCTGCAAATACATATTAAATATGCTCTACTAGGAGCATGAAACAGGGCGTGCTGCTTGGGGTGCTGAATGGCTTTTGTGCAGCCCACCAGAACAAGGAGGAAGCTTTTAGCCTGCTCCTAAGGCTAAGGAGAGGAGGAGGAAGAGGAGGAGGGAAAGGAGGTGAAGGACTGGCTCATGGCCAAGGGCAGGCATTGAACATGAGGGTTTGGGCACAGCTGGAGCTGGGCTATGCTTCCTTTGGCTGCTGCTGCTTTTTGGTTTTTCCTCACAAGGAGGAGATGCCCTTCACAGAGAATTTATTTAGGATTAAGCAACTTGTCTCCTGGTGGTAGATTGCCCTGTGAGCCCCTCTGTGTCAGGACTGTGCCCTGCTGCAGGCAGCCTGTGCTACCATCTTGTCAGGATGGAAATAATCCCCAGGAATGTTAAAGGGATTAACAGTCCTGGAAAGGGTGGGTAACCTGAGGGATGCAGCTCTGCTTATGGCTGCCTACATGGCTACAGCTGTTCTTTACAAGGGGAAAAACTAAACAGGTTGGAAATGAAGTTAATCCATAGCTGCTGGGTTTAGAAAGCTGTGGAGTGGAGGTCCTGCCCAGTATCTGTTAACCTGCACCTGTACAGGAGAATGGAGGGTGCAGCAGGACAGCAGCTGCTTTTTGCAGGTTTTATGTGAAATGCCTGTCTTGTGTTTTGCCAAGGTCTCCTTGACATCCTGCCCGCTCGGACATCTCGTTTTAACCCTGCACATCCCTCAGCCCTTTTCCATGCCCATCTGCATCCTTAAACTGCAGAGCTGTCTATGCTGCCTTCTGCAGCACAGGTCAGTGTTCAACTTTAGCTGAAATCTAGAAAGCAAATGTAGTTCACAGTGTTTTATTTCTGCAGTCTGTGTCATTTGAGAACTGATTTTCCAACTAGAGCATCTCAGAAGAGTTTTGTCAATAGGGCCAGATGATGACCAAACTGCTTTTTTAAAAAATACTGCATTGGCATCCATTTCTGGGCAGATACCTTTGTGAAATGCCACCCACGTAAAAACAGTCAGAAGGCATTATTTTGGGAATGGGATCTGTACTCAGAGAACATTGCTGTCTGTAATCCTGTGAGACCCTGTTACTTGGTAGAAAGGATATGACTGGGCAAAAACCTCAGGATGTCCAGGGTCAGAGGGCTGGATCTGGGTTTGTAAAACCACTGACCCAAGAGACCACTTCCTGAGCAGAAATGATCACTTAAAACTCTGGTTACAGAGAAGAACCTCTGGTTTCTGGATGCCCAGGATTTATTCATGAATGCGTCTTTTTTAAAGAACCAGGAGATTAATGAAGGGCTGCTGACAGCAGCTGGTCATACACGTCCTGCAAGTCAGGCAGCTGCAAAACCAACACATCAGTGTAGGCCAGCAGAGCAAGCTTAAAGCTATTTACACAAGTAAGCTGAGCCTGGGAGGTAATGCGAGTTTCTGACACTTTTAACTGCAATTATGAGGGAAACCATCACTTTTCTGGACTACAGACCCCAGTAACATCCAGTCCCTGGGGAGCCCTCCTTTCTTCAGGGTGAGAGTACTGTCCCTCACACCCCTCTTGGGAAGGTTGAGAGGAGCAGGGCCTGTCCTTACTCCCTGCAAGAGTTTGCATGTGCAGGTGGAGGTGTGTGGGATCTTTAAACTGGTCTGTGTTACTTTTAAGCACTTGCTTCTTCCTTAAGTTAAGCTAACCAGCTAACTTTTTTTCATTTTAGAGTATTAACTTTCTGTCAATGCATTTCCAGTGTCTGAAGGGGAGCTGGAGTTTGGCTCTACAGCTTTCCTTGTGAGAGAGTAATGGCACAAAAGGTCATGCTGTATGTTAAGTCCTACAAAGAATGAAGCTGAAATTTTGGTTTTGGTTTTGGATTCTTCAATTGATGGCACTTGCTAATTTGGATGATTTTTTTAATGTTAATTAACTGTATTTTAGAAATACAGAATAGCTGGGGTGGGCAAAATGGGAAAGAATTGCGTATCAGTCTCTGAAAGCCCCAAAGCTTTGTCTGATGACAGCAGCTTTCAGGTGTGCACCCGCATTGCAGAGGATTAGCTGCCAGGTGGACAAGACGTTTGACCTCAAAGTCAGGCACTTGCTTTAGAAAGCCCCTTTCTGCATGGTCGGTGAGTTCAGGGCAGAGGGAGGCACCCAGCTGTCAGCTTTGGTGAGTCAGATGTGAGTGCTGCTGGATGGGAAGGCTTACAGTGCCTGGATGCCCTTTGGTGGGTGAGGTCCCACAGCTGAGCCCACAAAATGTGCCTTACACCCCAGTAATCCATGTGTTGCTGTTACAACAACCTAGAACAAAATACCTGTAATTCACATTAGCCTAATGACTGCTGTGGCTTACTGCCCTGGTGATGGATGGTGATGATGTTAATAATGATAATGATGATAATGATGATAATAATGATAATGATAANAGATGCTAAACATTATCCTCCCTGGGTGAGATGGCACCAGCTCCCATCCTCACCATGATTTTCCTCAGCAGCTTGGGAGCACTTCATACCGATGGACCTGGCACCCTCCCCTGTGCTTGTCACCAGGCGACCATACCTCTGATAAATGATACGTATGCTCTGAGAGGAAGTCAAAGAGCCTTTGTCTGCTTTTAATCTATAGTTTTAAATAATTAAGCAAGGCTGATTCTGGAATTTATAATGCAATAGGGTGAGTGTAACTCGATGTGGCTGCTGTGGGAAGCAGTTCCCGGCTATCAAGTGGCTGCCTCAGGGCAGCAGGCGCTCACACCCCAGGTCCCCTCACCTTCACTCAGCCCTGACGGTTAGAAATAAACCCCACCGGGTCACAAGGTCAGAAAGGAGGAGAAAACCCTAATGGAAATGTAACACAGGGCTGGGGGACACATGCCTGCAGCTCCCAGCACTGCTGCCACGTGTCACCACTGTTCCTACCTCTGCGTCTCTGCAGAGCACATGCTGGGGATGGGGCTGCTCACCTGTACAGCCAGTGCTCGCCTCCAGTACAGCCAGTGTTCTCTCACTAGTATAGCCAGTGTCCCCAGTTTGTCCAGCGTCCCCAGTCCTGCTTACCTTTGCTGAGCCCTGTGTCAGCACCGCAGCCCCCATGGCTGGGTCCCCCATTTGGACTAGCACTGCACCCACCTAAGGGAGCACAGAGCAGGTGCTGGGCTCAGCCCGGGCTGCTCATGTGTCACCACCTGCCATCACCCCAAAGGTAAAGGACTCTGGATGTCACCATGGTCACCCGCTGAACTTTACATTCATGCACATGGATTTAGAAGAGAGAAATCCCACCAGGTTTGAGGCCTGCTGAGCTGTCTGGGGTGTAGAAGTTACCAATTGGAAATGCTTGTACCGTCAGGCAGCAGCAAGTGCCTCTCTGCTGGCAGGCATGACTGGGTGTGCTGGTTAATAATTTCATTTAATTACCTTGGACCGTGATAAGCAAAGATAGCAAGGCTGGGATCTTAGTCTGTTAGCAATCACCAAGACGTCCCATGTCTTTTACAAGCAGTATGTGGAGCACTGGTTTAGTTTTGTTAGACAGTGGCAGATGCCTAGCAGTCCTTGACAATCATAAACTTAGTTTTAATATCTCACCAAATATTTGCTCTGCACATTTGCCTGCCAATGACAGAGATGCACATCAATCAGTAATGAATGCTTAAAGTTAGTTCAAGGGTATTTTGTTAAATACAGAAAATATCCACCCATGTTGATTTGTAGGGATTGCATTAGCCCCCTATCCAGCCCAGTGCCTCTCCAAGAAGAAGGTTTGAATTGCAGGATGGGTATTCTAAGGGAATTTCTTGTGGGATATGGAAAGGCAGAAGCAGAAGGGCAGCTTCTCAACCAGCTACTGAAGTATTAAAATACTATGATATCTCAAATAAAATTAAAACCGGGTCCCAAGTCACCTGTGTATGCAGTGCAGAGCTATCCCACGGGATCAGCAGCCCCTCCCCGCAGAAGGGAGCGCCAGAGAAGCGGGGATCCCTCGGGGCAGTCTGGGGGCCCTGGGCTTACCTGATTTCCGCAGCGAGGCCCTGGGGAGCCCGGCGGGCAGGTGCTGCCCTGTGGCCCACGACATGGGGCTGTGGGGGCTGAGGCTGCTGCTGCCGCCTGGCTGCACTCGCGCCTCAGTGACTTTTGGCCGGTGCCACGAAGCTGCCTGAGTCCTGCCAGGTCTCTGCGGTGGCAGCAGGGACGGAAGGTCACGTGGAGGTGGCTGCTTGCACCGGCGCTCCCTCCTTGCTGCTCCTGCCACCCCACGAGGACCTCACTGAGGGCTGGAGCTCAGCTGGTAGCAGCCGGTGGCCTTGCTCGCTCTTCAGTGCTGGTCCCAAACGTCCCTCTGCCGCCCTGAAAACTTCCCTTTGCTCTTTATTGTCAGATGATGTTTTCCCAGGATAGATGAACAAGCTAATCGCTTTTTCTCCCCAGAGCAAACAGCTCTGTGCGTGCCCAGGCACCCGCGCTGCCTGCTCGGCACAGCCACTGCTGCTGGTGGAGAGGTCGTGTCCCTGCTCCACGGAGGACGATTTCTCGTCAACGTGCCTTAACCACGCTCCTGGAGAAATCAGATCGCCCCAGAGGAAGCCGCACGCCCACTCTCTTTAGCAACCACTGCAACAGCCAAGCCGGCACCAGGGCAACCGCTCGAGCTATCGTGATTATTCCCTGGCATGTTGCAACACCCTGTCATCCACCAACTGCTGCACGGCCCAGGGGGAGCAGCTGCTGCACCTCAGGGGTAAGGGCTGCGAGAGGGAGAAGCAGCCCCTACACGGGGCCACAGGTGTCCTGGTGGCATCAGAGCTTGTGTGATGCCCCAGCATTGCTGCTCCAGGTCTTCTACTGCTGAGATGCAGCCTCTGCCTGAGCTGGGCTTCTTATCCCCATCATCACTCTGGCTGGAAGGTACCATGTTGGCTGTCCCTGAATTGCCACAGCCTGGGAAACCAAAGGCTGCAAAGGTGTGGGAGGAGAACGGGTTAAACCACTCCAGCAACTCCTTTTGGCTCTTCAGTGGATTCTATGGTCCAGTTCTGCCCAGGCTGCCCAGTGCCAGCCTGCTGATGCTCAGTGTCCCAGTCCCAGGAGGGTCAGGGATGAAGCAAAACCGTTTCCATCCAGAGGAAGGGGATAGGGAAAGCTGGGTGGCACCACTGGGGTGCCCAGTGACCTTCACACTCTGCGGCACCAAAGGGTGCATGGTCCAGACCATGTCCTGGCCTGATACTCCTGGCCCTGTGAGGGACTGGAGAAAGAAGCCAGGTTCTCAAGGGCACAGGGGCACTCTTTCACTTATTTTCACCTTTCCACAGTTTGTATTTCTCTACATCCCAACATTTTCCCCCATCCCAGCCATGTTTCCCAGCCAAGGGCTCAGCAGCACCAGGTGTGAGCAGAAGCCCCAGTCCCTCCCAGTTCACCTCCAAACCTCTTTGAGGGTCAGCATGGGCCGCTGGCACTCACCTGAACTGCTACTCCCTGGCTTCTTGCTTCTACTCGGATCCTTGGACTGAAGGGAATATTCTTTCTGGAAGAAAAGACAAGAGAGAAATGGGAAAACACTGTACAGGTATTGCTCTATTACAGGAGATAAAACATAGGAGAAGTTGCTGGTCCTTTGCTACCAGAAACTAAAAAAAATATTATTTTTAACCTCCTGACCAGGAGCTGTTCAGTTTAATTGACATGGGGCCTCAGATGCAGCAGAGGAGAGGCAGGCTGATCCTCATTCCAATGCGTGTGGTGTGTATCCCTGTGCCTGTGAGTGTGGTCAGCCCGACCTGTCCAGCTGTGGATTACTCACAGGTGGGGTTTGGAAGACGCCACACAGCTTTTGCACCTAAACCAAGGCTGTGGCAAAGGAGAGGCCTTCAAGTCAGGAGATTGTACAGTTTTTCTGCTAAAGCTGTGATCTCACAGCCCAGGTGTGCCCCACAAGCTTTTTGTGGCCCAGCAGACTCCCCTCACATCATGCATTGTCCCCATGGCCTGGCTGCTCATTGCATACTCCAAAAATACCATTTGGCTCACTTTGAATGGAAAAGGAAATGGATGCACATATGTGCTACTCCTCTTGGGTCACCTTTGAACAAGTTTCAGGTCTGTGAGTTCACTGGAGATGTGTCAAAGGGGGAAAAGAGCATTGATCTAAACCTGTTTTGAGCTCCCAAGTAAGTGTGGTTATGGCTGGTGGATGTGGGAATGGAAAAGGGCTGTGATCCATCAACACCTGCTTTTGATTGAGTAAAACAAATCAGAAAAAGGCCATCTAAATTTTCTGGATATATTTCTGATGCACCCTGGTGCCTGACCAGCAGCACATCTGGGCTCTTCTCCTGCCGAGAAGAGGAGGAAGTGGGTTTGTGGGGTGCTGTCCTGAACCAAGGGACTTCTCATGGCAAAGCTTTTTCTGGGAGCTCCTTGCAGAAGAGTTCTTTTTGATATCTAAATTAGTAAGCAATCTCCCCCTGTGCTCCTGTGTCTTTGAGATTAACAAAAAGCCTTTGTGTTGCCCCTGTAGCTCCCTGGAGGTTACTTTGTGAGGGTGGTTGATTGCTGGATGAGGTTTATCTGGAGTGGCTCCTGCAGACAAGGAGTTGCGTCATTCACCAGCTGCCCCCGTGTGTCTTAGGACATGGCTTCATGTCCTAGGAGAAGGTGACATGGGGAGCTCATTCCAGCATCATCCATTGCATCTCCTATACATGGTATGGCCCTGTGTTGCTGTGAATGCTGCAGGGGTTTGCAGGAGGGGTCTTCTTTGGACGTATCACCCCAGAGTAACAAGCCCAGGGTGTCCCTGAGTCAGGAGCTGTCAGAAGACCCAGGCAGTTCTGGCATGGCTCTGGGATAGCTCTGGAACAGCTCTGGTACATGAGTGGCACAGAGGGCTCATGCCTTGGGACTTGAGCTCTGCTGTGATGGGGGAATGACATGGTTTTCTCATTCAGTGTGCACATAAAGAGAAAATACTGCTGTAGTGAATGTGCACCTGAAGTGTCACTGGTGGGTGGCTGTATGGTTATTTATGAGTACTGGGAATAGGAAAATGGTTCTGGAGGAGCCCACAGCCGGGTTCTTGTTACCGGAGCTGTTCATTAGATGGACTTCTAGCTGCTGAGTTAGTGTGCTAGTGATGTGGGCTGCTGGCTGTCATCTCTTTACCCAATTGCTGTGGCACCAGGAGCTTTCTTGTGTGCACATCTCCTGTGTATTAAAAAGCGAGGTCTCAACACCAACACTGGCTGTCCCTGGATGTGCAGTGCCGCCCGCTGATGTGAGTGCAGTGACAGTGAGGTAACACTGTCTGCCTGCCGAGGAGCCTAGGTGCAGCTGTGAGTGACAGAGCAGACAGCTCTGCCTGGTCCGCCTTCCTGGATCTTTATTAAATCTCCACTCTCAGCACAGGGTTGGGACTGCAGCATTGCTGCCAGTCATGTCTGGCTCCCAGTCTGCAGGCGAAAGTTTACTCTGCTGAAGTCACCTGGGGCTGGACTCGAAGGCAGACAGTGTTTCACCTCCGGCTGCAGGGAGGTCCTGGAGGCTGGTTAAACATTTGCTCTGCTGGGTTAACACTTGATGTGGGCTGAGGTGCTGCCTATGGTGGTAGTGACTGGCTGTGCAGCCCAGCCTTCCCTCCCACCCTGTGGCACCAGCTCCCAGCACAAACTCCATCCAATCCCAGTACAACCTCAGAAGTCATGCTGGTTGCACTGTGGTGGTGACCTTGGCGGTGGCAAAGCCAAGGCAGGGGATTTGTAGGCTGGTCAGACCATGCCAGGTCCCTGGTACCATGTCACCTCTTGGCACAGGTTGGCTGGTAACACACTCCTGCTAATCTCCACTTGAGCTATTAATGTATTTGCAGAGCAGGACGGCTTCTCCTCGCACTTCCTTGGCTCACAGGGGCAGTTAATGATTGCCCAGGTGATGGAGACTTTTGCCTGCTCCCTGTGGGACAAAGCAGGTTATGGCACTCTGTTGCCAGCCAGCGGGGCAGGGGGACAGGAACTGTAGGAGTCAGAGGGCTTAATTTGTCACAGTGAGGGCTCAGATGGGGAGTCTGTGTTGCAGTAAATGGGCAGAAAATGCGTGCTATTTCCCAAACCTTTCTATTTCCATGTGAAAATGACTTCTGTATGCAGTGTGACTGCATCTTGCCAGGAGTACGAGGTAGCAATAAAATCTAGTATCAGATAGTACCACTGTGCCCCTCTGCAGCTGAGCAGGACAGTCCTGGAGACACTGCTGATGGGAGCAGGTGCCACTTCCAGCCTGCAGGCAAGCTCCTCCTGCCTGGGATCCCCACACCTGCTTTGACAGTGTCTGTGAGGACCCCCACTGCTTCAGCTGGAATTAGCCTGGTGATTAAGTGGGTTAAATCCCGCAAAGCAACACAAAGTATAAATAATAAGTAGTTCTATGCTTTGCATGTACTGTTCTGTGTTACTCCCAAATATCCTGGGCATCACTGTGTCCTGGTAGGACTGTTCCTGGCCTTGACTCAGATGCACAGCAAAGAGTTCCTCCAGCAAATGTCTGGAGGCAGTATCATAAGCATGGGCTGCCTTGAACCACCATCTCTGACCACTACCCTTGTCCCTGGCTCGCCACTGGGGGAGTACAATGCTCCTACTGGAGCTTAAAGCCAGCCACTTTGTATAAACTATTGATCAGTGTTATTTGTCCCAGGTATGGGTGCTATAATGTTTACTTGTAGCACAACTGACAGTAATTTTGGACTGTATTTGTGCTCTGATAAAAGCAGAAAAAAGAGCCATGAGCATGGTCAGAGTCTGAGCCATGGGAGGGATGATGAGAATGGCTTCAGGCAGGTTCAGATTAATACAGGTGCCATTAAGGTGCAGTATCAGAGCATCTGTACTGCACTGTAGCCAAAGTCTGAGCTAATGAATGAGGTAAGAAATTGCTGCAATCAGATCAGGGTGATAAAGAGGTATAAAAGTGGGCAAAATGCCACCCAGGCTGATGTGACTCTCCCATAGATCTGGTTTGGGAGACACCGTTAGCAGGGTTAGAAGTTGCTTAACCTATTTAGGAGTAGATGGACTCAGAGAAAGGTGCTTTGTCCCTAAGGTGCTGTAGCAGCTGCTGACATGGGTGTTCAATGAATTAACATGTCCATTGATTAAAATAATCTTATTGCTGAACCCAGAGACTCTGAAAGAAGCTCTCATGATGTGGAACAAGGTTTATTGATGGCTGGCAGATCAAAGCCAGCATTTCTGGCTTTCTGTGTGATGAAGGCACAAAACACGTGATTTAGAGGTTAGCTAAACTGTACTCTACCATTACTTTTGATTAGCCCCAAATACCTTTTGCTGTTCTCAGTGCTCTGTATGAAAACCTCTCTTATATGCCCCTGGACGCTGAGATGCCATCTGAGCTGTTGCCCAAATTTCCTGTGTTATTGCTGAATTTTGGTCTATCTGTGCTCATTTGCAGCAGCTGGGACCGATCCAGAGACATCAATGAAATCATCCACTGGAAAGAACTTTGGAGGATTAGTAAGACTTTTTCCCATCTGTGATGTCAATGCTCAAAAATGTCAGCTCGATTGTTTTGCTGCAAGGTCCTGCCATGTGAGGTATTGTGGCTTATTTGATTCAGCAAGCTGGGGCACGTGTTTGCTGGGATGACACTGTGTTCTTGGTAAGGAGAAACAGAGAAAATCAGCACAACCCAATGCCTCATACTGCTGCTAATGCCCTGAAGGCGTTGGCCAAAGGAAGTGCTGCAGTTTGGATGAATTTCCAAAATTTCTTGAGGGCTAGGAAAGGCAGCATAACACCGTGCTCCCTCCGGAGCTGAGAGACTGGGCTCTGCCTTCCTGGTGGTGGTCACGATGAAGCTGCTGTCAGGATTGTTGCGAGAAACTCCATGTTCCTTTCTCTTGCAGAGGCAGAGCAATGCCGGGTTTGCGAGGGTTACTCCTTGACAGGGAGCTTGACTGCTCACATTCCTGTGCTCTCAGCTCATTGTGGGACACTGTTACATTGGCAGTTTTGCAATCGGGACTGGCAGGCGCCCAGGAGTCGGTGTCCCGGCACATCCCGGCATTCCTGGGCCAGCAGCTATGAAATCTGCTGCCACGACACTGCCCTTGTCATGGGAAGGGGTCTCTGAACCACCACAGCACCCAGTGCATGCCCCAGCCCAGCCCTATTGCTCCCTGTCCTGTGCTCCAGCCACTCGGATGCCTGTGTCCAGCCCTGCATGCACACCTGCCTGGAGGGAGCTGGGTTTTCAAACAAAGCTGAGCTTGTATTACTCCTGGTCCTGGGCCACAACCATAGCTGATTTCACTATCATATTGCAAAGGACTCTAAGAAATACCAAGTTATTGGTGTAACATTTCATTACTGGTCTTTTGACCTCTACAGGTCTGCAGCCTTTCTTGGGTTGAAGTGAGCTGAGGGAAGATGCATGTGGCCACTCTCATGAGAGCAGCCAGCACCTTTAAAGATTTTTTTGACCACAGGAATTTGTAAATGTAGGCTTTCAGAAGGGGATCAGGCTTTGGTCTGGCTATGGGGTCAGGCTGACACTCCTCAGCTCCTGTGCCAGTCTCTGGGAGCACCAGCCAGGTGGCCACTTTGTTGCCTAGTTGAGTAGAAAATTGTAAATGCTTCAAATAGTGCTTGGGGATACTTTATTCATAAAGAAAACACAATTTGACACAGATGAGTGCTGTGCTGACCCCTGCCTGTCTTTATCACCAATGCCATTCCCCCTCCCAAATCCCTGTGGCCCAAGAAGGCAGGAACAGCCCTCCTGTGGTGTGAAAGCTGGCAAATCGAGTCCCATTTCACTGACTGTCAAGAAAAAAGGACAAAAACCCCAAGGCAGGGAGGCAGCAGCATGGGGATAGAGGCTTGCTGGAGCTGCCAGCCCTGGGGCCAGGAGCCCCGTGGAACTTCCCACCATGGCTGAGCAAATGCTGCTCCCTGGCTGCTCCTGGCGCCTGGCTGGGGAGGCGGAATGCGACACACCAGACCTCAGCAGAAAATTTCCTGCAGATTAATTAGAGAGCAATCAATGGCAGGGCTCAGCTCCATGGCAGCCGGTGCACAAGGCTCATTTGCAGCATTCAAGCTGACTGTGAAGACCGACATCCCACCTGAGAAGGGCACGAAGAGGCTCTTGGCACAAAGCAGGGCAGGGCACACATGGATGGACCTGCTGTTCCCCCTTGGTCCCTAAGGAAATTCTTGTTTGCAATTCAGTGCTTTTTAATCTGGTCCCTTGCAAAGTGCAGAGCACACACCACCCCTGCATACCAGGGCAAAGTCAAATTGTAGCTCTGTTCACTGTTGGAAATACACGTATGGCCTACCTCAATGTTGTCCGCAGTAGTTAGATTGTTGCTTTAATGGATAAACCATTTTTTACCTGTCTCAGGAGCTTCTTCTTGCCCTGTGCTGGAGGTGTGATATGACTGCTGATATGAAAGACTGCTCCACTATTTCTGGGGATGCTGCTGATTGCACAGGAAGAACATCAGTCACTGGCACAAAAGGGCTCCAACAGCTTTTGAGTGAATTGTTGTCATGCTGCGGAGAGACCATTAAGACACTCTAAAGTGCCTTGAAGAATGTTGTTTTGCAAAAAGTGAGGCTTATGCCATGTGATTAATAGGAACAGTGTTTATTTGTGGCACAGTGTCATGCCATCCTAGAGCTGCCAGGCTGCAGTTGCATCATCACTCCATTTCACAACTAGGGACCATATGTTAGGGGCCAAGGATAGGGTTGCCATGAGAAATTTGCTCTTATGACACAGCCTTGTTGGGCACTTTACCTGCCCAAGGTCACTTGAATTGGTCCTTACCTTGGAAAAATGGAGTTTATGAAAGGCAAGGGCAGAAATGCCTCATCAGCCCCAGGCTGGTAGCAAACTGTCAAAGCAGAGCGGCGTGGTCTGATCACTGCAGGCAGCGTATGCCAGCTGGGTCCTGTGTGGAGGAGACCCCAAAGAAAGGGGCTGAAAGGGAGGAGGTTTGGCTCTTGTCTGGGATGAGATGCTACCTGCCAGGCAGCAAATGCCACCATGGGCTGCAAATGGAGGGGGCAGCGAAGGAAGACACAAAGCATCCCTGTTAATGCAGGGTTCAGGAGGAGGCAGCAGATGCCACTTAAGCCCCCCCCAGGAGTAGAGTGAACCAGCGAAGCCTTTAATTACTTTAATACATTTTTATTTGAGGACTGCTGAACCATTCCAGAGCCAGCAGGTGCAGCATTTCCCATGCATTGTTGTTCTTGGTTTCCCCACAAGCACATCGTGCTCCTCCCTTCAGTTTGAGCCCTCTCCATGACTCCCTTGCAACCCCAGTGCTGCAGGCAGCATTGGCCAGTGCTGGATAACCTCTGCTCTGGAGGCGGGGCTGGCAACACATTCCTCTGTGTCCTGCCCAGCACCCTCACCCATGGATCAAACCCTTGTGCCACTTGTCATGCATGAAGGCAGAGTTTCAGTCTGGGCTAGCTGTATCCTAGTTAGTTCCCTGTCTCACTGAGCCCGTTTGAGCTCTCTCAGGACCAAAATGTCAGCCTGTTTGGAGGCAGATAGTGGGTTATGTTAGATGTTGGAGCTGGTTTACTGGTGCTGTCTAGGCACTTGGGACGGAGAAGTAAGAAAGAAAGCTGTGATCTTGTTCTAGGAGCTAGAGCAATCCCACTGTGATGAGTTTGGCTTCTGAGGGCTGGAATGCTACAGCATATTATTCACTTTAAAAGCTACAAAAGCCCAGAGCAGTTTCTCTACTTAGAGTCCCCATGTGTCAACACCTGTGGGACTCTAAAGGGCTGAAGAAGAGGAAGGCAAGAGGCAGGATAAAGTCACCTCAGAGGGTTTCTGTGGAGGTTTTGGGGCTAGCCCTGGCCCAGCTCTCCCAGTCTGGACTGTGCTATGTCAGACTGATGAGAGGACTTAGAAATGTTTGCTGTCTTGTGATACAGAGCTGTTATTTTCTGGGTGTGTGTTATTTTTGACCAGAAATGGGCTTTTTATCACTAATGTCCCCACTTGTGAGGCACTTTGGGACTTTACTGGTGTGCCTCTGAAGCTCTCATCCCTGCCCCTCTAAGCAAGGCTTGTTCCAGGCAGCACATGCAAACCCTTCTCCCCAGGAAGCACAATGCTCAAGGACATTGAAACATTTTGGTTCCTGGTTGCCATCTGGTTTTTGGATTTGCTCCCGGGACCAGTGCCACCAAGCAGCTGTTGGCATTCTGTGAGTGTCGGTGGGACTTGTTCTGCTAAGGGGCCTTGGCACCTGCAGCCCCTCTTGCTGACAGTGGAGCAGCCCTGGAGCCCTGGCTGATGAGGGGGGGACAGCTGGGGCTGCAGTGTCAGAGTAGGCAGCGTTCCTTGGAGGGATCTTGTGCTGCCCAGGCACAGGGATGCTTTCAAAGAGCTGGCAGGGACACTGGCCACCAGCTTTCTGAAATACTTGTCAGGGAGAGCCAGGAAAATCCCACTGTGCCTGCTGCTCTGTGGAGCACGATGGAGCAGAGGTGTCCCAGCTCACTGCCTTGGAGCAATATTTCCTCCCACATGAGAGGGGCTGCTGGACCATGGATCTTCTTTGGGATGTCACAAGGTGCTGGTTGTTTCAGACCTCTTTGTCTTTCTGTGGCATAGGCTAAAACACTTCTCTGGCCAGACTGTGGGGATCCCTCACTAGTGGGGCAAGTCGTGCTTGTGGGGAAATCCCACCAGCAGCTCCCAGAAATGCCTGTCCCCTCCCACTCAGATGGAGGAGTTTTAAAGGTCGTTCTCAAAGCCCTGTTTTCAGCATGGGCAGCCAGGTACTGTGGTTTGCCTGAACAAGCAGAGCCTCTCTCCCTGGCACTGGTGTGCTGCCTCTTGTTGTTCTAAACCAGCTACAAAGCAAAGCTCCCCGCTCAGCAGCAGGGCTAATCTGGGCTCATTTGACATTAGTGTAAACTGACACTCTTGGGAATTTGGGGACAGAGAACTTTCCCTGGGGAAACAGCCACTATGCAAACTCTGCCTTGAGAAAACATGGAGAAAAGTAGTGAAGAGGTGCAGGTGCTTGGGAGCAACCTCCTCCACTGCCAGAGGGTCTGGAGCATCTGCCCTGGCACCTTGGGGATCTGTTGCTGGCGAGGCTGTGCTTGCAGATTATTTGCAGGGTGTTTGCTGAGGTTAGAGGGATGTCAGCCATACCAGTGGGGCTGAAGCCCTGCAGAGCAGAGGAATCGGCAGGGAATCATCACCAGCTCATCAGGGAATCAGCACCAGCTCTGCAGCACCCATGAACCAGCCTGTGGCAAAGTCCTTGCCTTCCCTTCAAGAGAAGGGTACCCCAGCAAGGGTCTGTGTCGTGCTGGAGCCCTGCTGTTGGCTTGGGCCCACAGAATACTGGTGATATGAGAACAGGTTTTTTGGGACTAGATGCAGCCTTTTAAAGTAAAAATGTCCTTGGAGCCACGCTGGCAGCCTTTCTAGTCCCTTTTGTTGTGGAGCTGGGGATTGCTTTGCCCTCCACAATCCACTACGGTAATCCCCTTGGAGTGCTGTTCTGGACTAAGCTTAAAAGAGGTGCAGCTGAGACTGCTAATGCAGGCAGTGCTGGTGAGGGGTGCTGAGCCCTGCTCTGTGCTCCCTGTGGGTCCTTTCTGGACTGTTGCTGATAGATGGGTTCAGGCCTGCCCTGAGCTGTGCTGGTTCTGCAAGGGCTGGGGGAAGGGGAGCTTTCCTGCCTGTCACCTGGACTCATCCTGCCCTTCAGGAGAGCTGGATCCTGCTGTTCATGCCCACCCTGGAAAGGCATCAAGAAAGAGTTGTCTTGTTTTCATCTCCCATCAGCATCAGCCTAAGGGTAAAGCAATTGACCCAGGAGCTGCCAGTCAGACATCCCTGCTTGGTGCCAGCTGGGCAGTGACACAGGCTTTTGTCAACCCAGGCAACATTTGGGAGGCTGAAATGGGAGTGACATCTCTCACCTTTTGGTACCCATGAAAGTAAAACTGTCTCAGCTTTTAGGAGCTGCCAGGAAGCTGGAGAGCCTGAGCTTTCAGCAGTGTTTCAAAGCCAGGCCATTCAGTGCTGGGCTGCGGTGGGATTGTGGTGTTTCAGAGAGAGGGAACAGTGGGGAAAGCTTTCCAAAAGCAGTCTGGTCTGGTGGTCAGGAGGCTGGCATGGGCTGCTTTGTATGCAGCAGGGTTTAACTGCGTGGCGCTGAGCCAAGCCTGACCTAACCAGCTTATTTCCCTGCTTCCAGTAATGCCTCTACAAATGCGCCGGGGCCTGAAGGTCATGACCACGTGAGCAGGGGCCTGGAGATTAGCTGTGGGCAGAGCATGGCTCCTCCTGGGTGTGTTGTAGCCCTGAGCCACAGGAATAACCATGGCTCCCATGTGTGCTGGAGCCAGCATGGCATTGGTACCTGGGAGCAGCACCAGGCTGGCTGGGAGCAGCACCTCCTGTAGCTGGCGCTTGTCAGAAGTCCAGAAAAATAGATAAATGTTTACTAGTCCCACTTCAGCTCTGATTTTCCTTCTGGGTGTTGGTCACACTGGCCAGTGGGTTGTTTTTTCACGTTCGCCCTGCAAGAGTGTCTAGCTCTGGTTTTGGAAGAAAGTCCAACAAGTTTGCAAAATTCTGAAAGGCACTTGGTTTGGAGGTGCCCATACCTCTGAAGGCCTCAGTCATGCTCAGCTGAGCATGAAGGGTCCTTGCTGGGGCAAAGGGTCACTGCTGTCCCCATTCCAGTAGAAGTTACTGACCTAGTGCGGTGCACAAGTGTGTTTCTCTTAGAGCCGGGAGATGAGCTGTGGAAGCCTAATTCCAGATCAGGGCATCACAAATGAGCAGTGATGATGCATCTCTAGGCACTGATGTCATCAGCCATGGAAGTAAAACGACATCCAACAACATCCTCAGCACAACCATCTCTAGCCACTTTTGCAGGGCTCTGACTCCATAAAACTGTTTCCATTTGGAGCTGTTTGACCGCTCTCCCCAGGGGATTTGGAGGTGAGGGATACATGTTGGTGCAGTGGGGCCTGGCCCAGCTCCTCCCTGTCCTGGAAGGGAGCTGGCTCCAATTCTCAGGCCAAGAAATACTCAGGGCTTGCCCTGCACTGCATCTGTGGGAGACATCCCAGAGGCTGCCGGATGCATTCAGAACAAACTTGACATTTCTCCCTCAAAAGCCAAACTTTGTCTGTCCTAATGCAATGCTTGCAATGCTCTGATCCCCTCCTTGCTGTCCTGAAAGCCCTGGCAGGCCCCGATGCTGAACCCATTAGATGGAATTACTTAATCCGGCCCTGATGAGTGGCACCCACTCCCAGGAGCGGGTCCCTTCCATCTAATCCCTCACTGCCATCAGCCGCCTCAGCACGCGCGGGGCAAAATGAGCACCACGTGAGCAGATGGTGCCTTCTCCATCACATTCCACCACCACAGCCCTGAGGAAAACCGCCCCGGTACCTTTTTCCCGTGAGACGCCCCCATGGTCGGATGTGTCGGCTGTGCTCCACTCTCCGGGCTGCGGGACCGGCCGGTTCTCTGCGGTCACGGCCCCGTTACTCCAGGGGGGACAGGCGGCCGTGCTGCTCCCAGCCCCTCGGCGGCTGCTGTGGGGAGACGTGGGTGAAATCCAGCCTGTCTGTGGCGGGGTCAGGTGGGAAAACTTGCTTTTCCTCCCTTCTTCCAGCACGTGGAGAACTCATTTTCTTCATGCACCTAATGGCTGGCTCGCACCCAGGCTCTGCCCGGGCACAAAGGCAGCTTTCATGCTGTGGATGCCCGGTTTCTAAGCCGGGATCCGTATTTTGAGAGGCTGTGGAAGATTACAGTAATTGCACTTGACGGGGCAAGATGTCACAGGATGTGGATTCACCCAGCTGCGGCCCAGCACCCGCAGGTCCTTGCCTGTGGCATCTTTCCTAGATACTCCTTTGGTGCTTTGTCCAAATGAACCCCAAAAAATAAAGGAAGATTATCCGTCTGCTGCCCATCTGCACCCTGGCTCTTGGCTCCTGTTGCAGCACTGGATTTTGCAAACTTTGCTCCTGCATACACCTCGGGCTGCCTGTTTGCTGCTGCAGCGTTGGTACCTACTGTGACCCCAGGTGAGCCCAGGTTACCTGAAGCTGCATCCTGGGAGTCCAGGCAGGTCAGGCTTGTGTTTGGTGAAGGCTCTGGGGATGAAGTACAGTGTAAACCAGCCAGGTAGGTGCCTGTCCCTGCAGTAATACAGCTTTCAAAATGCCAGGGCACTCAGTCTCTCATTTGGAGATTGCTGTCCCTGCACCCACTGTACTTTTCAGATCCTTTTAAAGAAATTAGCAAGTCAATTTGACTCATGAATCCATATTTATTCCCTGCCTCTCAGTGTCTGGATATTTTAAGAACTCTGATTTATTTATCAGGACACAGTGACTTTGGCAGGAATGGGTCTTCACAACACTGGCTGCTACTGAAGGTCCCTGCACAGGAGTTGCACTTTTAGCTCTCCCTATTTCTTGAAAATAGTGATGTACTTTAGTAACTGCTCTGTGATGGATTCAGAGCTAGTTTTAACTTCCTGTAGCATGCTGAAACATAAATTTCCTTTATTTTGGCTTGAAATCTGATTTCTCATGTGCATTGCAAAGGGGTAGGAAGAGTTTCTGTGGCTGAAGGGGGCTGGTTGTTTTCGGGGCTGTCGTTGATGCTGTACTCTGGTTTACCCTGTGGAGCCACCTTTACAGCTCTTCGGGTGTTCTCTGTTTGGTTTATGAGTGAATCTAGATCCTTTGAGGGGCTTAAAATAGTTGGCATATTTATGCTGGCAGCTTGGTGGGGCTGTTGTGTCTGCTTGTTGTATTATTTCTTGCTGCTGCCATGGGTGGGGATGATTCAGCGCTTGGGATTAACTGCTGTTGTTGCAGCAGATTTAGGGATCGATTTATGGCAGAGGTTTCCCTCGGTGCCATCAGGTGTGTGCTAATAGCGTGGGAGGATAAGCTGGGATAAAATACTATACCTCTTCGGGGATTCTTCTGTGATGGTTGTTTCGGGGTTTTATTTCAGTTTTGCCTTTTAGAAGTTTTTACAGGTGTTACACGGTTTATGTGGGGATTTTTCCTTGTTTAGGGAAAACTAGTTGATTGGTGGTGTTGAGTTTTGGATCCAGGGTTTCATCCTTCAGGTGGCCAGCACAGGACAGGCAGTGTCCTTTCCTGGTCTCATCCTGCCTATGCTCCTCACTTCTGCTCCCCTGGGGTGACCTGAGGGCTCAGATAACCCTGTGAACTGCCTGTTAGGAGCTGTGCAGGGGCTGTTGGAAGCAGAGAAGGCTGTGTAGGACAGTCTCTGTGCAGCTCCAAATGCTCCAGGAGAAACACTCCATTCTCATGTTCTGCAAAACTGCTGGTCTGCTTCAGAGAATGGGGAAAAAACAGATACAATAATCAGAAATTAAAGTCTGTACATCATGCAAATTCATCCCTGTCTCTGATGGCAGATAAGCCCGGCTGTCATCCATGCAGCTCATCTGACCCCAGCAGTGCCAGGGCTCAGGGAGGGATTGGGAACAGACAGTGCTTGGCTGATGTATCTGGACAGGAGCAGGGGGCAGATACTCGCCAGGACCTGCTTGGTGTTGGTCAGCAGCATAGGGACTGCTCTAGGAGGACTGTGGGGCTTTCCTGCCCTGCCTTTGGGCAGGGATCTTTCCTTTCCCGGTGTGTGGCTGACCCCAGTGGGTGCCAGCCCGGGTGCATTGTATCGCTCCAGAGTGATGCTAGCTCCAGCTCCACCGGTAAAAGGCTCCCACCTATTGGTTGTGCTGCACAACTTCAGCTGCCCAAGGAATCTGCACATCCATCCATCCATCCATCCATCCATCCATCCATCCATCCATCCATCCATCCATCCATCCATCCATCCATCCATCTCTGAGGGCAAAGCAAGATTGGCAGATCCCTGGTATTATCCTGACCTTCAATGGGGATGTGTCACAGAGGATTTAGCTTGGATTTAATCCAGGAATGATACTTTGGTCAGCAAATATTAACCTATATTGCTGCATGCTATCCCTGTGGATTTCTGGCCTTTTGCAGCTGTAGGAGACCATGGGGCATTGGCAAGAGCTCCAGGGGGAAACCACCAAAGTCTGAGCATCCCCAGGGATGCCTTTACCCTGTGCCATGTGGGGAGGGGGAGCACCTGTGTGCAGGGCTGTGGGATGGGTGATGGTGATGCTCAACTGGTGGCAGAGGACCTGGCATGCTGTGCCTGTGGGGGAAAGTGTGGATTATGCTTGAAAATGGAAGTGAGAAGGTAGTGTTTGATAATTAGAAACCTCAGTTAAGAAATTTACAAAACTTTCTGCAAAGTTTTTAGTTTAAAGACAGAAAATTAAAATACCCCAAATTGACCCATAGATGAGGATGGCTTGGCTGCAACCTGACCACTTGTTTGCTCAGGTTCTGCAGGTACTTGTACAGCTCTTCTCCAAGCCCTGCACAATTCCTGCTGTGAAACAGCCAGTTCCCATGAGCAGGCAGCAGCTGCTGGACTCTGTGACCTGGCAATGGAGAGGCTGGAGTCCCCATGATGGGGCTGGTGTCCCTGTGTGACTGGTGAAGCTGCCCTCCATGGCATGCTGGAGCTTGATGCTAGTCCATCTTCCTGGGGGCACAGCCCTCCATCTCCAGCAGCTCAGGCCAGCCCTCGTATTTATTTGTCTCTTTATCGTTTTTAATGTGCTGCAGGAAGAAAGAGAGAGAGAGAAGATGAGTGAGGAGGTTGGAACAGTGCAAGTTTGCAATGTGGCAAAAGTTGCAGCTGCGTTTGACGTGGGGGATAATGCCACTGGTCCTTGTCTTCTGCGGACAGGTAGGCGAGATGTAGCTCAGGAGGTGCCATGAAGAGGATGGAGCCTGCAGAGCTCGTGGCAGGGGAGGGCCATGTACCTTCTCAAAGGGGCTCTTGTTCATCAGCCCTTTTGCTCCCAGGAAGACCCAGTTGTCCCGGAAGCCCAACTTGCCCACGTGGCTGCTGCCCAGATCCATGAAATATGCCCGTACTTTGTCATTCATCCTGAAAGAGGGTAAGAAGGTGTCACTGTGGTGCCAGGTGGGTGTCCCCTCTTTTACCCTCTCTGTTGGTGGCAGCAGCATGTCCAGTTATCCCAGCTGTGTATTTTTGGGGAGCCTGGTGTTGCTTCCATGGGCAAACTCACTTTGTGGCAGCATCATCGTAGCTTGCTATCAGCACAAAGGTGCCACGCTTGATGCCTTGGAGGAAGGTTTGCAGCTTGGTAATGTCTGGGAGACAAGAGCATTAGGGAGAGAAAAAGGGATTTAGCAGGTACTTCTGCATGGTAGCTGGGGGAGCCTCCTCTGGGTTGGTGGGAAATAACCTGCCTGTGCTGGTCCTAGCCAGGATTTGGGGCCATGGGCTTGGGGAAGGGTGGGATCCCAAATGATGTATTCCCCATCCTGTGTTCCTGCCTGGGCTGTCCTGCAGTGCCCAGGACTGATGTCCTCCTTTTGGTACAACTGCAGGGGGAAAATTCCTCCTAAACTTTGCTTGCTGACCCTGAAATCTAGTTGTGTGAATTTACTTCCCAACACAAGAAATGAACCTGCTTGGCCACAGAGCTGCCTTCCCTGCCATCACGCCTCTGGCTGTATTGAGCCCTGGCTGGGAACTGCCAAGGAGCAGAGTGACTGTGCTTACCCCCGGAGTACATGTCAAATGCGTCAGTTTTGAGGAGCTGCCCGGTTGTTCCTGAAAGGTTAAAATTGAAAACAGAGCACAGTGAGTTTGCACTGGGGTGGCTCTAGGCATTGCCTGGCCATGAGCCTGGGGGTCCTTGCAAAATGCTTTGCTCTTCCCTCAGTGTGTTGTATCTGCTGCGATGGTGACTGTGTTGCTTGGAGGAGTTCGTGGAGCTGGTTGTCCTTGACCCAGGTGGGTTTGTTCCCTTCTCACTGGCAGTGCTTGCAACCGTAACTGTGGCTGTGGTCCCCATGCAGCACCAGATGGATGTGCTTTTGGCTCAGCCACAGTGCCTGGGAGGGGGTCTCCAGTGGCCTGTGCTCTCCTGGGGAAGGAAGGACCCCTGGCTGTGGGGAGAAGGGGGTCAGTGCCTGCCTGACTCACCATTCACAAGTGCAATGTTCAGGCCTCTGCCAATGTTGTTTTTCACGCTGCTCATGAGGCTGGAAAGGAAAGCAGAGAGCACCAGTGAGTGCAGGGATGCCCTGGAGATGCTGATCCGAGTGAAACTGTGGTGGGGCAAAGCGGCTGCAGATGGCAAAATAATCATAAGTGGTAGCAAAGAAATACATTTAATTTTTTTTTAACCACAAATACACTGTGATGGCCATTGATGTGCTTGGCACAGGCCAAACTTGCCCTCTTGAAGGCCAGGCCAGCCCAGCCACAGCTGCCTTGTGCCTGCCATGTACTGCTTACACCAAGTCTTCAAAGCAGATTGAGGGTCCCACCACATTTGCAGCACCACTGATGATCTTGAAGGCAAAATAATTCTGGGGGCAGCTCTTCTGGATCCCACACTTATGCTGGGGCAGTTTCTCACCTGTGAGGGAGGAGTGGAGCTGAAAGTCATGGCTTTGGCCCCAAGGGGAGACACTGGCTGTGTCTCTGAGGGGCTGAGCAGGGCTGGCACCGGGGTACAGTGGCCCACTAAGGGGGCAACACCTGGACCAACTTCTTGCATGAAGGAGGCTTGTCCTGGGGCTGGGACCAGCTGCTTATTTGAGGTTTATGGTGCCAAGGCCGCTCCAGGTGTGACACATGGGTGTGTGCCAGGAGCATTCGGAGCTGGTGTCCAAGACAAGCCCCCTGGGACTCTTCTGCCCAGAGTTTCCCCATTCTTGGCCGAGACAGGGACCCGCCAAAGACCCCATTGCTGTGTGCAGTAGCAAAATCCCCCACGTTTGGGAGAGTGGGATTTTTGCCTCAGGGAAGGGGTTCTTGAAGGCAGCTCTCACACTTCCAACCATCCCCCTGAACCCTGGAGTGGAGCCATGTGACGGAGATGAAGTTCAGAGCAATACTTACTGCTGGGCTTGTTCGTGGCACCTGTGGGTATCAAGCAGGAGGATTAGACACCCTGGGGAGCTGCTGTCTCTTCCTCAAGCCAGGAGCAGCTGTTGAGGCACCAACTCTCCAAAACTGCTTTCCGTGGTTGCAGGCATCCCTGGACCCACCCACCCCAGAGCAGCTTCCCACCATGCTGTCCTCTCCCTGCCCTAGTGGTCAGAGCTGGCGACTAAAGCATCGGCCAGAGACTGCAAATACGAGTGGTCAGGGCAGCTATATCCAGCTCTGGGGGCTGGCTCGCAATGGAACCCCTCACACCCTCCCTCCATATCCCTCTGGAGCCTGTTGGTGCCTCACCGAGCCAGCTCCGCAGGTTGATGGCTCTCCAGCTGTGGTGGAAGTACGTCTGCATGATGAACCACGTGCCCAGCAGGGTGACGAGCAGCACCACGTACCGGATCACAGCTGTCAGGAGTGGAAGAGGAGCCGAGTGAGAGCAGCAGCCGCAGCCCAGGGCAGGTACTGGAGCATCCCTCTGGTTTCTTGGGATTTGATCTGTGTGTCCCAAGGTTACCAGGCACAGGGTGACAGCCAGTGTTTGCTTGGTGTGGGAAGGCAGCTAACAATCCCTCACCCTCCAAATGGATTCTGATCTCTTAATTACCATCTCTAGAGTATGTGGTGATGCTCAGATAGTCGTTACTGCTCTCCTGTGAGGCACTATTCATATTTCTCTCTATGTTAAAGTAAATCTGATAATTACTCAGAAAGCTATGTAAATCCAAATATTCCTTATGTTCCCAGTGCTGGGAAGGCTACTATCCCCCAATGATCCCTTGCTACAGCTGAGGAGCTGCTGATACAACTGTGATTGGCATTTGGCCTTAAAGCAGCGCTCATCAGAGCAAAATGTTCCAGTCCTGCATGGAAAGAGAGTAGAAAAATGTACTTTTATTGCACCTGAATGGTTCTTATGGAAACAGGAATGTCTCAGTAGCCATCTCTTCCCAGTCACAGAAGGTTTCACTGGGAAAAATACAACAGGCTGAAATCTACACAAATCCTGTAAAAACCTGAAACTTACACAAAGGCCCTTTCCCATGTCCCTGGCAGGGGAAGGGCAGGGTATCTGGGCTTGGAAGGCATCATGTAAATGAGAAGGAGGCATAAAGAACCATAGAAAAACAGACAGAGAAAAGTAAATATGTGTCCCTCCTTACCTGTTATCCGCATGGTGGTGGGCAGAGAGAGCACAGCTGTGAGGGGCTGACAGTCCCAGGTCACCCTGAGGAAAGAAGCCAAGAGTGCCTGTAACCCACCAAAGCCACACAGATTCTATATGAGAAGATAATTGCTATGTTTAGTCATGTTTGCAATAGTGAGGACATCATCAAAGATGTACAAATTCTTATCATGCACATGTGCTTGGTCCCACCCTGATTAAGTCCTGGAGCAGGCTGCACTGACTGAGCTTGCTTCCTTCTGGAGCTTCAGAACCCTTCCCTGTGTCTGCTGCCCCATGTGCTCCTGGTTCATGCCCTGTTCTTGGTAACGGACCAGGCTTTTCTGTTCTGCTGATAGCAATGAGGTGAACACTTTCAATCACAGCTTTGCTGCATTTCCTTCTGGGATGATGTGAAGTAGATTTCAAATATTAGGGACTGCAAAATGCTGTCTGAGGACAAGCTGTGATCTGGCCTTGTCCAGTGAGGGTAATCTCTGGGAACAATCTTGATTTCCTTAAAATCCAAAGGAGAAGGGAAGAAGGGCAACACCAGTGTGCTGAGGAGAGCAGCCAGCTTTGTGGGCACCTGACTTAAACCCAGAAATATTTCCACTTGGCCAAATGCTGGAGCATCTTCACCCCGTGGACAGGGTGTGGTTGTAATTTGGAGCATGAACTCTTTTCTACCTGGGAGAGTCCATCTGCTGACCTCTGTCCCGCTGCCACCCTGACTGATGGAACAGGCACTGCCACCCCACACATTAGGCTCCCCCAGGGGCTGGCACCACTCCTACCTTTGAAATTCGGGGCTGCAGTCTGTTGAACCTCTGTCCTGGAAACCACACTGGAATTGTAAACATACGGCGAATTGTCACTTGTGAGATGGGTGCTCAGAGTTAATGAGCCTAATGTTAACTAACCTTTAATAGCGTTTGACAGAAAATTTGTAAAAGAGCTTTGCTGAGAGTCGCTTTTCCTGTTTGAAGGGTAAATAAGGAGCAATGGGCTGTAGCAGGGCTGGGCTGAATGTTGATTTCAGGCTGCTCCGTCATGAGGAAGGAGAAGAGCTTTTCCTCCTGCCCAGCCCTGCTCTGGGTCCCCTCCCAGGACTCTCTGTGTCATTGACGTGGCCGTGGAGCAGCCTTGGACCCTGGGCTGGATGGACGTTTGTCCCCCCTCAGTGCCCTGAGGACATGCTCCCTGTGGCTTTCCCTGCACCCAGGGGTGGGTTGCAGCATCACTGTCCGGGGTGACGTTTCAGCTGATGTTTCTGGAGCCCGGCACTTCTCCCCATGAGACCCCTCTGCTGTGCCCACACCTGCTGTGACACTGCAGCAAGGACCGTTTGCCAAAGCTGCTTCAGCACAGAGCTACTAGCTTCCCGTGGGAGATCGGCCCATCTGAATTTTAGAGGAAGCCTTGGGAGATATTTGTGTCCCCCAATGTACTGCGACAACTTGTTTCTGATAGCGTATCAGCTGAGCACACTGGCTTCCCAGCAGCATCTCCCTTCTCTCTGCAGCTATTCCTCTCAGGGGAAGGTTGGCCTTGAGCAGGAATCTGTCCCTGCGGGAGGTGGCAGGGGGGTCCGTGATGCCAGATGCCCTTCCCCACACCCCAGCTCTCAGTTACTCTGAAATGGACTTTAAAGCTTCTGTCAAGAGCTGGCATGAGCACACCCATTTCACTGAGCTGGTGTAAGAGGCAAAGACCTGAAAAAGGACAGTTTAAATGTTTTGGAGGATGAACGTTGCCTGTGGCTGGATCTGGAGGGGCAGCACCAGGCTCTTCCCTTTTGCTCCTTTCAGCATGAAGTTTATATACACAGGGACCCTCTTCCCATTTCTGGCTCCCCATCCCAGTGCCTGATCTGATGATGGGGTCAGAAAATGGGGCCAGTTCTCACAATTCCCCGTGGCAAGTTGTGAAGACTTCAAAATTGGTTTGCTTTGGAAGCTTATTGTCTTTCCCACAAGTGTCATGAACAGAGCCTGGATCTGGTGAGGATTCAGACCTGGGGTGTGATTTGAGCACAGTGAGTGGAGCAAAACTCCACTGGGTTTGCAAAACCTTCCCCATTTGGTCCCCAGTGCCACAGTGAACACTGGCCTCACTGGGGCCCATTGCACAGTCCTCCCCTTCGCCAAAGTTGTGTTTTTTCTTTGTACATATTGATTTCATTGCAGAGGAAGAGAAATGGAAAAATAAACCAATAAATGTCAGTGCTTTAGGGAGGTCATATATTTATTTGGGCTATTTATCTTCACCTTAATCCCAGATAAAATTTATTGGGTGAAGTCCCTGGGTGGTGAAATTCCTGGAACCTGATTGCATTACAAGAGGGTGGCCCTGTCCTGGGATTTCTATTATATTATTTTTTAATTGTTTGCATTGATAATTTTGGTTTTTTTCTTCCTAGGGTTGTGCCAGAATAAGAGGCACCTGTGCTCTGGCATCTGCCAGAGAGCTGCTGGCAGGAGAGAGAGAAAAGAAGGAATTGTGGTAGGTGTTAAACAGAGTTATTTGTCTAATAAGCCTGAAACTTGCTTGCTTAAAAAAACATTCCAGGAACAAGAAAGTTCTTGGACAAATATTGCTGAAGAGACTCATGGTGTTGTGAAGCACAAGCTCCACCCAAGCCTGCTCTGGCCTGAAGTGCTGCTTGGTGGAGCTGAGTTACTGCTGCTGGGAAGAACAGACAGATCCCTGCCCTCCCAGGGAGGTTTTCCAGGATGCACCAGGTGAATGTTCCCGTTCTCTCTCAGTGCTGCAGGAAAACTCTACTTCTCTTCCCCACAAACTTCTGCCTTTTATTTTTTTTCCTTTTTTCCTGCTTTTGAGCCCCACATGCCCTTGTCTCTCCCAACAGGTCCCTGACTGTGAACAAAATCATTTTGGTGCAGTGTGGGGATGCGACTCCAAAAAGGGTGACTGCCAGATGCCCACTGAGTCACCCGTTCAAAAGCCAGGGTTTTCCTGCACAACTGAATGCAGGAGTGCAGAGGAGGGACTGGTAGGATGGATGCACATCCACCCTGTGTTCAAGGTTTATCACCACAGGGGGGTGGAGCGTGCTACCATGCCATTTTCATTCTGAAAAGCGATCAGTCTGTCTGAGCTTTGCTGAGTTGCTCAATGGGGTGGTGCTGTTTGCCAGAGGGCTTATAAATTTCTTTGCTTATGAAAATGCTTGGCCAGCTGCTGCATCCACCAAATGGCTGGAGAGGGCATCTTATGGCGGAACTGGCCCCGGCACAAGTCCACAGTTATCCGGGGTGTTGACCAATGTTCACTACTTTCTACCAGAAAGCACTTGGTACCTTGTGTCCTCCTACCCTTCCATCTAGTCAGGTTGCTCAAAACTCCAGATGCTGCCATCAGTTTTTTAAAGGAAGTAATTCTGTCGCTACTGGGGCTATGTGGGCAGCCAGACCTGGTCCCTACACCATCTCTTTCAGCAGTGCAAGAGAAAGCGGACCGTATCCTGTGCAGCAGCTTCACCTTGGATGAGCCCCACGCTTTGCACAGTTAACACCCTGCAAATTCATCCATAGCCGTGACGACCTGGCCCCCACATCGCAGAGCTGATTCCAGCACATCACAGCTCCCCGTTGACACAGGGAGTTCATTAGTTTTGACCATGACACCAGCACAGCTGCACCCTATGGAAAGGATGCCAGCACATGGGGCTTTCCCTTAACCTCCAGCCTACGAGAAGGAAGAACAACTAAAACCTTCCCCATGCAACCCCCTAATCTGCCAGAAAATCAAAAGAAAATGCTGCAGGAACACGTTATTGCTCTAGAGGACACATTTCCCTGGTCGGGGATGGGACAAGCCCACGTACCGCTCAGTATCCCGGCCGTGCCGTCCCTCTCCGCGGGTTGTGCGGGTGCTGGCGCATCCCGGGAAGCTGGGGCTCCATGTGCTCGGCAGCGTGGCAGGGCAGCTGCCGAGCCTGCCCAGCCCTCTGTGACTCATGGCACCTCCCCGAGCCTTATCTCCCTGCCTGGTGTGGGGCTGGGCACAGCCCACGGCGCACAGTGGCCGCCGCAGTTGGTTGGGAGCAGCTCTCCCGCGGGAGGGAGAAAACACTAATTGCTGCGGCCACGAGCTCATGCGTTTCCTTTGGAGATTTTCTTCACTTTGGCCCTTGCCTTTTTGGCACGTCAGAAGAGGAAAACCTCTCCCAGGGTGGGCATCAGCCTTTCTGCTCTTTCACCAAACCAGCACATTGGGCTGACAGGGGGTGCTGCAATGGCAACAGGTGGGCATGAAGCCAGGAGTGGTGTTCCCCAAACTGGGGTAAAACAAGAATAACCTGATCTGTCAGGATTTCCCCCCAGCCGTGCTGCATGTGTGTGGGCTGGCCCTGAGTCACGCTTCTCTGCCTCTCACTTACAGGAAGCTGGAGATTCCTTTTCCAAATAAGCATTTATTTATCCAGCAACAGTCCTGAACTCTAAAGGAGTCCTGAGTCCTGAATATAGAGATATAGATTTAGACTGTTTTCTTTTTAATCATTTATTGTTGTTATTATTATGGTTCTGAAGGAAGAAATCACTCCTGAAGTTAGCACTAGGGGCTCTCTATTTTTTCCAAAGTTGAACCTTGTTTACCTGGCAGCCAAGAACAAAAGTGTTCCCATTCCTTCTTTCCTTTTTCTTTTCCATTTTTATCAGTTAGAAGAACCAAACGGTTTCTCCTGGAGCTTTTAAAGCAATTTCCATCCAAGCACCAGTGGAGGAGACGTGGGCCTGGCAGCGACAGTGCTGCCTTTGGGACTGCAGCTTGCACAAGGCTTGAACAGAGCCCCTGTGGGACCAACGGTGCTTCCTCATAATTAGTTTAATACCTGAGGGTGATCTCTGTATAAAGCTGTGCACTGAGCTTTTCTTTGCTTCCCCCCAGCTCTGAGGTCCTCAGTGTTGGGCAAGAGGTGCAGGGGGTGCTGAACACCGGGGGAAATCACAGCCTCTAAACCAAACCCTTCCAGACAGGGAGCAGAAAAGCAAACACATGCCTGGGCTCTGCATTGGGATAATTATTGCCCTCGGAAGGAAATTTTAGGTTTGGTGAGAGTCTGAGCTTAAATAGCACAGTCTAAATCAAAAACATTCTCCCTCTCCGGGGAAATATCCTTCCTAGTAGTTTGTTTAGCTGCTGGCAATAACTGGCTTGGCTCAATAACAGTGCCCCAAACCCTGAAGTGCCACAGCTCTCGTCCCTGCTGTGTCCCGCTGCTTCCTGCCCCTGCAGGAGCAGGCCCACAGCATGGGGAATGTAACGCCCTGGGGGAGGCCTGTTACGTGATGAGTTTTGCCTCCTGCTTCAAGGGACCTGAGGCCACGTCCTCTTTGGAGATGGAGGCATTTCTGCTGCTTGCAGAGGAAATGAGCAAAAACCATCAGCAGGGCCAGGAGCCTCCAACAACGAAATCTTGTGTGAAATGCTTCCGCTCACTGGAACTGAACATTTCATCCAAGGTGTTTCCCTGAAACCACAGGAAAGGATGGGAAACTGTGGGCTTTCCTTGTGGCACACACTGGTGTGGGGAGCCCTCATACCCCATCTCTGCATCCTGTGGTAGCCCAGGTTTTGCCCATCCACTGTGGCACACAGCGGAAGCAGGCTTTTTAATCCCATCTAACATTACGGAATGTGTCAAGTGCTGGGAATGGGGCATCAGCTTAGTCTTGACTCAGCAAATAATTAACTGGTGCAGTGCAATGAAATTGCATCAAGTCTCATTCTCAGGCTCCCTCAGGGGGTTCTGTGTGATATAGAAGCAGAGGAATTAAGAAAAACATAATAGATGTGGTATCAAAAAGCTGCCAGACTGGGGAATGAATAATCAGTGGTGCAAACTCACCACACTGTGATTGGCACTGGGTTAGGATCAGCAGGAGTGAGCTGGCAAGTTAGGAGTGGTTTTCTTCCTCCTCTTCCCTCCATGTGTCAACACTGGGTGCATTGACCCTCAGTGAGTGGTGGGGAGCATTGGGACGCTGGTGCCAAGAAAGTGGCTGTAGGACTATCCCTCCCAGGACATGAAAGTTCAGCACTGAGAGGAGGTTTCCCCCAAAGATCCCTTGTCGGACTCTGCAGTGCCCAGGACATGCTGCTTTTCAGGAGTGTGCTCACTGGGATAAACTCATGACAAATTCTCTTAGGAAAGGTTTGGCCACTGATAAGCACTGTGGGTGTATGGTTTCAGATTGCTCCTGCCGAAGTATTGCAGATGTTCTCTGAAAGAAAACAATCTGTAAGTTCTGTGTTTCTCTTGCGTTAAACACCATCCCCATTTCCCACATGCCACATGCAAGGGGTGAACGAGGGCAAGCGCTGTCCCTGCAGCCCACACCTCCCACCTGTGCTGCTATGGGGGATTATTCACCCTCCACTAAATCATCCTGCTCCTGTACTCACCTCTCCTCTCCCACTTTTGCAGAGGTCAGTAATCAGCACTGTTCCATTGGCCAAAGAGTGAATCATGCCAGCAAACTGATGACACATCCCAAGTGTTTCACGGGTGACTGAGCATCCGGGTGAGACACTGTTACCTTGTGCCGGATGGGAAGAATTGCGTGAGGATGAAGTTTTATAGGAGGAATGATATAACAATATCGGACAGAAAGGTGAGGAAGCAGTTCCACGAGAGGAGGCAGGTGCTGTTTGGCCGGGAGAGGGGCGGATTGCGGCCGGTCACCCGGCAGCTCTGTGTGCCGGCTATTGGGGGTGCTGTTGTGTAGCGCATCCTGCGCCCGCCGAGCCCCGCGCACCGCCCACCGCCAGCCCTGCTGCTGGGAGAGAAAAATAAACAAGGGAAATCATAGCCGCTTTTACTATTAAACGAGAGATTAGCTCATGCAGTGCTAACCTCCTGGTCTGTGGGCCCAGCACAGCCAATCTGCTTTTATTGTTTTGCAGGACTCCGCTGCAACCAAACGATGACAAATACCAGGAATTAGCACAGTGTAATTAATCCATATTAGCTGAATTCACAGTATAGACACAGATCATAAACAGCCATTGATTATTCCTAATTTCACATTTTTACCATTCTGAATTGTAGCAATTATGCCTGTCAGAGGGAATTAGCTTCTCTTTCAACCCTGCAGGTTCACAGTCACTGCCCTTCCTTTCAGAGACTTTTTAACTGCTGAAAAAAAGGACATTCAACACAAATCCCTCCCTACTTCTACAATAAAATGCCCTCCCCTTCCCCCCTCTTGTCAGTCCCTAAATGCCTCTGACTTTACAGCCCAAAGGTTGCTCCTTTTGCTGCCAGCCGCCTCAAGATGCAGGTGGGTGCTTGGTGTGTTCTGTTGATTTACTAAAGAACAGATATCGATCTAATATCGATACCCGATTAGAACGGACAAAGACTCTCTAACTCGTTTGGGTTAGAAAGGGTATGTTTATTCCAGCGCCAGGAAGCTGTGTGGATAGTTCCAAAAGCACAGCTCCCAGGTTACAAAGCAATTAAAAGCCTATTTATTCATGAAAGTTCTAAATATTCAAAATACAGATACCATGGACTCCTCTCATTCTCACTCCATATGGAAATTAGCCATAAAGTCATTAAGCATGCATAGTTCTCTCTAGGAAATGGGTCAGTGGTCTCATAATTATGAGGAGGGTCCTTCTTTGGATGAAGTAACTCTTCTTCCTTGCTATGACCTTTTTACCTTAGTTTTTAACAATACCTATGGCCTTGGAGAACTCCCAGTTCCTTTCCCAAAACAAGTTTTGAATGGGGTCATCAATAACTGCCTGCTTCTTCCTCTGCAGATTCTTGTTACAGCCCAGCTGTACAATATTAGATAACCAATAGTCAGTTCCCAGGTCTAAGGAATTTATTCCAGCTTCAGTTTCTTTGCTTAATCATCAATCCTGTTGTTTTAGATTCTGCTGTGTTTGCTTCCTATTCTAACTACTCTTTTAGCTAAATTCTTAATGTTTAAATGTTTAGGAAAAACTCAATCTAAATACTTAAGAGAGGCTTATTTTAAATGTTGCAAAGAGACTCAATGTCTCACTGTAACAGCTGGGCCACAGCTCATTTCACCCTGGATTGTTGCAGGGGCATCAGCAGCCCCGGCTCTTGGTGCGGGTGTTACAAAGATGCCTGCGGGAAGGGGTCTGGGCAGCACCAACGCTCAACATCCATCTCCTGTTGCCAGTTGGTCCATGCAAGCAGCGCTCCTGTTTAAGCAAAGATGCTTGTGTTTAAGCATCATCTCTGTTTTGAAATAGGCCAGGACACGATTTCCAAAAGCTAATTTGCTTTTTTTTTTTTTTTCGCTTTTGTGAAATTGTGTTGGGGGCCTCTGTCTCCAGGGTAATGCCTGCACCCTTCCCAGACAAGATCTGTGAGAGAGGCTGGTAGACCTCAGCACTTCCTTGCTACAGACTGCAAGCAGTATTAAAAAAATGACAGTAGATATAAATTATTAATATTTGCATGGGAAATTTCTAACCCTATTAGCATCATATTGTTAAATTTGTTTCTTGCGCACAGGCAGTGATTTCATTACAAAGGGTAGCAGAGCCTAATGCCAGCTCTGCTCTGCTGCTTTTGTCAATTAATGATGAGAGGGAAAGAATCTGTTGTTTATCGATGGCAAGGCCTTTGGGGTTTTTCCTTTTGCTGTGCCCCTACTATATACTGAGGAATGGCGGGTGACTGCCACTGAGCATGTGCTGCACTCACAGTGTGGTGGGGTATTAAGCTGGAACTGGGGAGCTCAGCCCAGAGGAAAGAGACAGGGAGATCCTTACTGCTCTCTATAACTCCCTGAAAGGA
>VWZT01006300.1:757-23207 GCA_013397055.1 Pachycephala philippinensis
GACTGCAATCCACTTGGGGGAAGTGGAAAAGCCGGCCGGCGCGTAATCCCTGGGCAGGGGTGTTCCCAGGTGAGCCGTGAGTAGCCTATGCATGTAAGTCCAGGATTGGAATGCCTTGGGCGACCATGCCTCTGGGAAGGATGGTGAGCCGCGGTAGCTCTTGCCCAAGCAAGTCTGGGATTGGACTGCCTTATGGGTGACCGTGCCTCTAAGAGGGATGGTGAGCCGCTGTAGCTCTTGCCCATAAGGTCGGTGAGCCGCTGTAGCTCTTCCCATGCGTGATTACTGCAGATGGTGCCGCAATGTTACACTGCAAACTGTGTTGGCCTGGTGTAAGGCAATATCTGGAACTATGTTGCCCCGGTGTACATCGACAGGTTTTTTTGCAATTTTAATAGATTTTAATTGTTTCATCTGGAAGTCTTTTACCTTGTATGTTTGCCAAAGGTGAAAAGATCCCATACCTGTTGCTTTTTTAGAGGAATTTAGGAGCACGGCATTTCTGACAATGAAACCATGGATTTATTCACCTTTTTGAGGTGATGTCTGTGCCCTCAGGTAATGAAATGAACATTCCAAGAAGTGAATAAAGAGCACAGATGGCGAGTAAAAGAGTACAAACATTATTTCTGCCCATTTATTAATATGCTTCTCAAAAATTTAATCAAACTGTTGTCTTGCTCTTCAGTAATCTTTCTTGCAGCCATTTATGTGTCTGAAGTACTGATTAGTTTCTACATATACACTTGTATTAGACAATATTTGAGTACTAGTAAATATTTTGAGTACTAATTTTAATTTCTAATCAGTTCCATATGGATGACAAAAATGAAAAACAAAGTTTTGGATTACAGTGAAAATTTTTATAGAGATAATTGTGTGAAAGAAAACACATTTCAGTCCTTAAGCATTATCTAACAGTGACTGTTCCAAGTGATGAATGTGATTAAAATCACAGAATCACAGAATAAACCGAGTTGAAAAGGACCACGAAGATCATTGAGTCAAAATAAACAAGAAAAGGCACATGTAAGGAAAAGCAATTGAAGAAATCTGTGAGGAAATACAAATAATTCTCTTAATCCATTGTTGCAGTATTCACCTCAATCCCAAGGATATCACTGATGTTTGCATAGGGACACATGTCCAGTGGACTGCTAAGCACACTGGGCAGCAGATATGATGATTTAAGACACTAACGAATTCAGGTATTAATGTAATCATGCAGCATGATTGGCAGATAGCATATCTAAAAACCTGATTACCACAGTATTGAACCAGATCAAAGGAGGGAACTATTCCAGTTAGATATGCAGTTAAGCTGCCAATATGAGCAACAGAATTCACTCTGTTTATAAAGACATGACTATTGAAGACAGAGCTAGAAATGTTGATCTGAGTGATAGAGTTCTGCCAATAAAGCACACCCAAATTAAATGAACAAATTATACAGCTACACCTTGAATATGCACCCTGACAAGACTTGTTATACTTATAACATTATCTGGAAAAATACAGAAAGACAAAGCTTGAAAAGAAAGATCAAACTCAGGGAAAAAAAAAAAAAAAGTGCAGCAAAGAAAGGAATGAGAGGAAAAACTGACATATACATTTCTAAGTAGATGTCTTTGTTTATGATTGTGCGGAACATAGGTGCAAAATCCCTCTTTGTTTAATATATATATACTTTCTAAATCTACCTAAAATTGGGTTTTTTTAAGTTTTTTTATGTGTTTAAACCAAGCTGTTGTTTATATGAGGGGAAAATGACAGTGAGTCAGAGGAAGTCTTATTCAACTACATTCAAGATGCAGTATTTGTCTATGCAGCAAAAAAAGGCAAGCAGGGGAAGACCCTAAATGGCCAAAGACGATGCAGTATGGGCAGTCTTCATCCTCCCAAAAAACCCAAACCAAACCAAAAAAATGAAAACCAAACCAACCCGGAGGAAAAAAAAAAAAAAAAAAAAAAAAGGAATACAACAGACGCAAACAAACATTAAATACCTCAAAACCCAAGGACAAGTTCTTCTGAAGAATAAAAATTATCTGTCGTGTTCCCAGTATGAAAACTGGAATTTATTTCCACAGGACAAAATGTTGGCATAACTGACATGTATCTCCTGTGCTCCATTCAGCACAGCACACAGGAAAGGCTTCAAAGATCTTTTCCAGCATTCATCGAAGATGGATGATTATTGCTGGAGAATCTATAAAAAGAAGAATGAAAACTGTGTTCAGGAAGTGCCAATCTGACACTTACAGTATTTACTGTCTTTTTGGACCAGAAGGACAAACTGTAACTATCATTTTTGTGAGGCTTGTAAAGTCAGCTGATACTGATCTGCTATTAATGGCCCACATTGGTCCAAATCCATTAATGCTATCTGAAAATATGGCCTTAAAGAGCTCAAGGGAAAAACCTGCAACAGGAAAAGACTGCAACAAAGCCAAAAGAAAATTAGACTTTCATCTCAAAGAACCCTTATATTAATTTTCAATATGCCAAAATAAAACAAGCATAAAAATTTGGGTTAAAAATAAATTACAAATTCTTTTTTTTTAAAAGCATAAATAATGTATATCAGCCAATGAAAGAAAAAAAATTCTATTTACATGGAGCATGTAGCTTCACAAATAAGGGAACTTATGTGAGCCGAAACTTTAGAAAATGAATTGTTCTTCACATGTGCACATATGATTCTGAACTATCAGCACATTGTTAATCAGCATGAAGACTATTATAAACAGTACAGTGTGGTTATAAACAGACAAAGCAGTGCAACCATTTCAGAGGCCGTAATGATCAAATCCATCTTAACATGGGCATGTTCAACTCATTTAGAAGATGTGAACACATGCTGGATACAGAGGAAAAATTATTACCCTGAACCTTCTGGCTAAAGTCTTGACAATACAGCCCTGCTTTAAAAAGGCATAAACAGAAACTCTGCCAATTACACTCTTGTAAATGTCCTTAAAAATGGTCAGAAAAGTTTCACAAGTATGCCACATAATAATAATGCCTACTAATGATATATTGAAGATGTAATTTTAATTTATATCTAATTAATATATATTCAAAAATTATGCTAAATAATGCTGCAATATACTAGTATAATATTAACCTTTAGTTACTAACTCTAGAACATCTGTTCTAAGGCAAGTAACCTGCCTTCAAACCAAGGCCTCCAGAGAGACCAACAGCTCAGTGTTCTGAGGGGATTTTATGCTTAATGGTTCACAGAATCAAAATGCAAAGCAAAGTACTAAATATCTCCAAAATGTATTCACTTTTAATGAAAAATTCACAACTTTTCTGTAATCAATTACATCTGTAATCAATTACATCTGTAATCAATAAAACAAATTAACTGAAATACTATCCGGTTTGGACAGCCAGCTCCTTTGTTAATTTCTATAAGAGACCTTGGAAGGATGCATTTTCAGTGAAAACTTCCCCTACAGCATTGCCTCGGTAGCTTAACTTGGCAGAAAATTCATGAAATCAGCATAAGCAGAAAGAACATTGTAACATTTGGGAATGCAGAAAATGCTGCTTAACCAGCATCATTGCTGTGGCTGCCTGCAGGCCAGTTTAATTAGGCTACAATTCACATGCAAGAAAGTAGTTTTGTAATTATTGTCAAATGACCAAAACAATATATAAAACCTAAGGAGGATTATGCATCCCCAGTAACGAACCATACTGAAGTTGACTGGGATTTGTTAGCTGAGACACCTATTTGTCAAAAATTCACAGTAAAATGTGTAAGAAAATAAATATATGTATGCTCAGATATTACATCATTTTAAAGAATACACCTCAGTTTGCTGGATTTAACTATGAATCTTTCATCAGATGCATATTCTGATTTTTCTACCACACCATGCAGACATATTTGTATAGATGGGGAAGCACTTATTGGAAGTTACCAATTTCCATTTTAAAAATCATATGTTTCTTTTAGCAGAAAAGTTATCAGAACTTTAATATTAAGGGCTGGGCATAAAGCTGCCAGAATTAATGATGCAATTTTTGGTTATCTGCTTTAGGAGCAACACTAGATATTTTTCATACACTCAAATTGACTCCAATTTTTTTTTTTTTTTTTTTTTTTTTTGATTTACCATAATCTTTTAAAAAAAATTAAAAAAAAAAAGTTTAGTTAAGGAGATACATATCTGGGCAACAAGGATGATTTCTTTTCCCTTTACTTTAAATCAGCATATTACTAAAATAAAGCTATTTCATTAAATTAACAAAGACCAGAGGATATAATTATTTTTCTGAATGGCATTTTTTTTCTTGTGTCCCTGTTCTCAGACATCTGACTTGCAAATAATTTGATACATAATCAGTATTTCACTTAGAATCTATGCTATTTATGACTACATTTATATGAAGAATTTGCCAGAGATTTCAATGGTAAGGTAGAACAGGAATTTGGAAGAACGCTTAAATCACTTCTAGTTCAAAAGCAAGTTTCTATTTCATTCTGTAAGATATAAGAGCAAAATTATTAATTCCAAAGAGTGTATATAAACAGATATACGTATATACATGCATAGTATTCCTGTTCTACTTAGAAAACTAAACATTTTCAATACAAAGCTCTAGATCCTGTAGACTTTAATATATAGGATTTCATTTACTCATCTTTTAATTGATGACATGTATGTTTAGCTTCTGTTACCAATGACAATTAGTGTCACCAATGACGCTTAGTCACATTTATTCTCTATGTTTAACAGCTCTAAGAGGTTTGGGCTTTTTCTTTTGGTTGATTGGTGAGGTGGGAGGTTTTTTTTTTAGTTTTTTTTTTTTTTTTTCCCAAATTAGTATATATGGTACAGTTGTAAATGTTCATCCCTTCCTCTTCTACTCAGACAGGAAAGAATTAAAACACACAAAAATACACGTAATATATTGAAATTTGATGTTCGGTAAATGCAGAGGGAAAGAAGGCAGGAAGAAAAACTGATTATATATGTTTAAAAACTTCTGAGAGAAATCAAAAGATTTCCTGATTAATTAAAATTAAGCTTTCAAAAATTTTAGATACAAAAGGAAATTCCAAGGTGAATCATCCACCTTTTAATCTATTAATAATGTTTGCATGTTCCATTTACTACTGAAAGTTAAATGATATCCTAATTTTTATCTAATTTTAATTCTCATAAATTTTTAAGCTGTTCTCAAGCTAATTATATAACAAAGAAGTGTGTTTCTTCAGTGAAATTAAATAGATCACCACTCTGTGAACATGTTATTTGTCTTAGAATGTTTTAAAGGGTGTAAACCATAGCTATTGTTCTTAGCTAGGGAGGAAAACATAAGGTTTTTTACTCCTGTCAGAATTGAGAGCTGTGTGGGAAATGACTTTGGCTGAAGAGACTTCACATTCTACTTTGCTGCTCTTCAGCCTGAGGACAGTGGTGAAACAAAATGTTTTGGCAAGCAAGTCTACTTTCTAGCCAGATTTGTCAACCACAAACTTCTCAGGTCTTTGCATTAGTTTCTTCATTGTTACAGATAAATAATTGACTGATAGCCTGAAGTGTCCCTACCATATGAAGTAAATTTTAACAGTGCAAAGTTATTTCAAAAACTATGATGCATTTTCTTCTGATTTGTACCAATGAATTAAGCTTTGTTATTTTAAATAGTGTTATGGCAAACTTCCCAGAGCAGATGTCTGTCAGCAGGAGCAAAATCTACATTGGAAATTCTGAAGGAAAAAGAAACCAGAACAGCTAGCAAAAGCCAATTAACAGTTAGCAGTCTATGACTATTGTAGGGGGGGAAAAAAAAAAAGTAATAGATAAAACCTGGCATTTACTTAATCTTATTTATACCATCCTATAATCCTTAAGAAAATCCATCATAGTATTTGAAATGCTGTTTTCTCTCATGTTAACAATTTTGATGTACATTTAAAAAGAACACGGCTGTATTAAAAAACTTGAAGAAATAAACCATATGCAATAAATATTAAAATACTTTGAAAAATATTCAGGTTTTATAAGCTTTTTTCTAGAGTTTCTGTCTACAACCACAGCAAAAACCTGTTTTCATAAACAGTGTTTTCTTACATATTTTTTAATCTCATTTCTTTAATTAAGAACCATGCAGAGATGCTTTATACCCTTTAGTTGATAGTTATTGAAGTGGAATGAGAAAAAAAAAATTTCTAATTTCAAATATTTGCTGAAGAAACAGGCTTCTGAGGTTAAATACATGCATGAACCTTGAAAATCTGGACAAAAAAAATTTCAGGTAACAACATATTTAGATAATTCCCCCAATTCATAATTCCAATATAACAACCATACTAAATCACAAAAAAAAACCCAATACCCCATCATATTTGAAAGTGTATAAAACATTACATTAGATGGCAATTGGAGAGAAAATTAATTACATTAATACACATGGCAAGTCTAAAAAAAGTTTCCACAGAGGATAATTTACAGCATGCAATTCTGTAATGGTTTAACACCAGCCAGCAACTAAGTACGATATAGATGCTTGTTTATAACCCCATCCATTCCATGGGATGGGGAGAAGAATATGTAAAGGTTAACCCTATGGACTGATATAAAAACAGCTTAAAAATTGCAGTAAATTAAAATATAATAGTAACAGAAACAATAATAATAGCAACAACAATAATAGTAATTGTAATGAAAAGGGAAAAGAGAAAGATGAATAAAGCCCAAAAAAACTAAGTGATGCAAAATATAATTTTTCACCACCTGCTCACTGATGCCCAGCACAACCCAACCCTGAGTAGTGATGGTCATCTCCCAGCCAGCTTATATGCACAGAACATGATATTCTATGCTATGGAATATCCCTTTGGGAAGTTCAGGTCAGCTGCCATGGCTATGCTCCCTCCTACCTTTTTGTGTACCTGCTCACTGACTGAGCATGGGAAACTGAAAAGTTCTTGTCTTAGGATAAACCCTACTCAGCCACAACTAGAACATCACAGAATCACAGAAGAGTTAGAAGGGACCCACAAGGAGCATCAAGTCCAACCCTGGTCCTGCACAGGACCACCCCGAAAACCACACCATGTGCCTGAGAGCATGGTCCAAATGCTTCTTCACCTCTGCCAGCTTGGTGGTATGACCACCTCCCTGGGGAGCCTGTTCCAGTGCCCAACCACACTCTGACTAGAGAATCTTTTTCTAATATCCAACCTAAACCTCCCCCAACACAGATTCAGTCCATTTCCTGTCACTGGGTATCACAGAGAAGAGCTCAGTGTCTGCCCCTTCTCTTCTCCTCATGAGGAATTTGTAACTGCAATGAGGTCTCCCCTCAGTCTCCTCTTTCCCAAGCTGAACAGACCAAGTGACCTCAGCCACTCCTCATGCGGCTTCCCCTCAAGGCTCTTTGCCATTTTTGTTGCCCTGCTGTGGATGCTCTCTAATGGTTTAATGTCTTTCTTATATTGTGGCACCCAAATCTGCTCACAGCACTTGAGGTGCAGAGCAGAGTGGGACAATCCCCTCCCTTGGCCAGCCCAGGTGATGCTGTGCCTGATGCACCCCAGGACACACTTGGCCTTCCTGGCTGCCAGGGCACTGCTGACTCATGTTCAACTTTCTGTCGACCAGGACCCACAGGTCCTTTTCTGTGGCACTGCTTTCCAGTGTCTCATTCCCCAGTCTGTCTGTACATCCAGGATTACCCCATTCCAAGTGGAGAATCCAGCACCTTTTCCTGGTTAAATTTCACCTGGTTGGTGATTGCCGAGTCGTCTAGTTTATCAAGTGCCACACAATATCAAAACCTTTACTGAAATCCAAAAAGATCAGTAAGTTGTCAACATTATTTTTATCCTCAATCCAAGCCACAGGACTGTACCAGCTTCTAAGAAGAAACTTAACTCTATCCCCATCAAAACTAGGACAGTATCCACTCTTTATTCTACATCACTTACACCATGTCCAGGTCTCTTGCTTTCCATCTTTTGATATACACACCTATCATTCCCTTAATCTATGGGCCATTTCTATGTAATATCTGTTGAGTTAGTTTAGTCCAGAATTTGGGCTCCATCTGTCATAACAATCTTTCAGGACAGGAAAGATGGTCTGAGATGTTGGATTACTGCATGTTGAAGCCAGTTCTAATTCCATCACTTCTGCACTTGTCTGGCTACATCAAAGTTCATTCTTCATAAATGTGGAAGATTTTTATAAGAGGGAATCAGTTTCAGATTCCCAACTCTGAAGAGGCAGAGACAGGTGTCACAAGGTGTCCAGTGCAGTGATGGGCATATAGAAGTGATAATACAGAGTTGTATAGCAATTAACATCATTGGACATTCAATTAATTGGCTATTCTCACCCCAAATCCCTTGAGATACACACCAGACTTCCCCATCTTCCAACATTACCCACAGAATGAATACAGATCCTTGAGTAAAAACAATCCCAAGAATGGGTTTATCTTTTTCTAAGACAAGAATAACCCAGACTGTTTTCCCCAGCAGGTTTGTAATGTATATTACAGGAATTTTATCCCATTGTACAGTACATAAAGCTTTTATTGTACAGGGCCAGTCTGATCAGCAGGTTGTCTCTTGCTGACTAACCACATGACTTTCACCAGTTGATTATCCCAGTGATTGAAGGTCCCCCCACTGCTCTCAGTGTAGTCTTTAACAGTACATTGTATCATTCCGTTCCTCTGGAGGCTGGTACATGATAAGAAATGTCCTACCCAATGCCATGCTCTTTGCCCCACATGTCGATGAGATTGCTTTGGAAATTAGTTGCATTTTCTGATTCAGTTCTTTCTGGAGTACCATGTCACCATAAAACTTGCTTTTCAAGGTCCAGGATAGTATTCTGGGTGGTGGCAAGAGGCACAGCGTGTGTTTCCAGGCTTCCAGTGGCTGTTTTCACCATTGTGAGCACATGGTACTTGCAGGTTTGTGGGAGTGCAATATAGTCAATCTGCCAGACCTACTCATGTTTGTATTTCAGCTGCCGTCCTCCATACTCGAGAGACTTTAACGCTTGACTTGCTTAATTGCAGCACATTTCACATTCATGTATAACTTGTGGGATTGTGTATGTGGTCAAGTCCACCCTTCAATCACAAGCGCGTCTCCGTGTTGCATCTCTTTCTTGATGGCCTGAGGTGTCATGGGTGTCATGGGCCCACTGATCTAGGAATAATTCACCATTGTATTACCAGTCCAGATCCACACTTTAATCTTAGTAGCCTGACTACCTGTTAGTTGTTCTGGTGACCTGCAGTGGCCACGTTCAGGTACATGAACATCCTCATGGCACACCTTCACAGCCAGGTTCTCCACCCAGGAGAATGGCTTGGTCCCCCCTGTCAATGTCTTGTCACTGCGTGGCAGCTCATATGGGTTTGTATCTGCCCTGCCAGTGGGTCTGATTCCATCGCTGCAAACCACCCCCACATTTGCCACAATCCATGGACCAGTATAAAGTATTGGCCACTTTTCTTTTTCAGCAATGTTTAAAGCCAGCTGGAGAGCTTTACTGTGAAATTGCTAGGTAAGTACATAAAAAGCTCCCATCTATCACTGTTTTAAAGCAGAGTAAAATTCTAAATATGTTCTCTAAGCTTTGATAGGTTTCATACCCTCTGTCTCCAAGTGATTATCATCACAGTCTGTGCTTTGTGACAGCACAGTTATTTCTGTTCTAGTCCAGATGATGGGCCCTTACCAGGTATTACTCAGGCTAGTCTGTGAAATTACTGTTTCTAAAAGATTGATACAAATTTCATTCCATCCTTGTATGACATTGTGGGGACAAGTACTGGAAAGCAAAACCATTTTTTCTCCTTTCCAAATACAAGAAAAAATCATACAGAGATCGTATTCTTTTCAAAACACAGCAGGATGATGCATTTTAAGGACTATATTTTGATCTAGTTTAAGTCGTAATATTTTATGTATTAGCCTCCATAAAATGTAATCCAGAAACACAGTATGCTTAGTTTAAAAGTTCAAGTGGGATTACACAGCTTTCTGTTGAAATAAATAAATAAAGTACCTTTCTGATTTAGGTATGTACAGGCCACTTTACAAGTAGTTAGTCTCCTTCAGTTCTCTCCTCTTTATTCCTGTAGATTTCAATCTCAAAGAAAGGAGATTTTGTCCAGCACTCCTGATAAGGGTCTGTGAACTGAGTAGATGGAAGGATAAGATACTTTTCTTGGACCACTGAATCAGTTCAACAATTTTTATCTTTCATAACCTTTTTATTACCTCCCCTTTCATTTTATCTCTTCTGCTATTTTTCTCACAGACACTGATCTCAATTCTACCCTTAAAATCTTCATGTCAACCTCTTGACCTTTTTTTCTCCAAAAACATGTAAGACTCATTTCCAGTTGTAAATTCCCTTTTCTCTTTTAAGGGGATCTAATTAGGAGAGACACCAATTAGAACCACTATTTACTAGAACACCTTTTAATTAAGCTGTTGTTATTAAGAGCAGATAATTGTCTGTAAAATACATTCACCTGCCTCTTCCCATTAGCACACAGGGGCACAGATGCATAGTCACAATTATTAATTGTCACTTGTTTTGAGCAACAGCTGACAGGCCAGCCATAGCTGTTAGCAGAAGCAGAGGGCCACAGTGTGGCTGTTAGGTCGTTTTTCTCAAAGTTCTTCGAGAAGGTTCTTCTTTCATCAGGTGTTTATGTAATTCTGAAGTACTTGTCTGCATATAACACCCCACCACCTTCTTGGATGTGCTCTGAGCTACACAAACCCATTATTCATGCCTGTATTTACTGCTGGCCTTGGGGAGAGGCAGCAAACTATGGGTGTTCTGAATTCACCTGCACTTGTGGACTCAGCAAGGCTGCGAGTCTCCAGAGCTCATTAGGTATTAGGCACATTTACAAGATACTTCTCAGCATCTATTTTTCACTCTTCAGACTACTATTTTCTCACTGATATTTTTTCAGCCGTATCTATTGGCATCTTTAGAACCTGTTTGCCAAAACTCATATAGAAGGGAATTTTATGATCCCCACCCTGAGGCCACCACTGCTAATGTTTTTGAGAAGTTTTCATTTGTTAAACCCAAGTGTTTCCATTACACTGAGCATTGCCATATGGGAAATATCTCCTTTCTACCCTATAGCACTACATAGCTCTATTCATAATGATTCGTAGTACTGTGTGAGTTCACCTCACCGTCAGCCTTTATCTATCACTCTTTTAACTGTCTCTTTCCTTTGGCAACTGTTTTTCATAAAGCTGTGGACTTCAAGATTTTTTTTCAGCTCCAATTAGAAAAACAAACACCCAACCAACAAAAAAAACCCCAACAATGAAAAAAACCCAACCAAAAAAAAGACAAAAAACCCCCACCCAATATTTTCCTGCGTTTTTGCAAAAGCTGTGAATACCTGCAGTTTTCCCTGTCAGAGAAGGCAGACAAAAGGAAAAAGATTACTTTGCCACGAAACATTTTTACTTCATTATTATTTGACTATAGCACCAGTAAAAACCACATTCATATTAGTTATGAGAATTAATGAGCATGTGACAATATTCCAGGCACCAGTGTTGAACTTTGCTTACCATATGGGACAGTAGTTCCTAACTAAGAGTAATGAACTGCCAGTAGTTTTGGCTTCTGTAGCAGCATTTAAAATACCAGCTTATCATCGGGAAAGACTTGTTCTGGAGGTTGTATAATAAATACAGGTTTCCTAGGAATCATGTAAGCATGAAAAATCTGGAGACAGTCTTCAAGGTATACAGTTATATATACTTATTTCTTGCCATATATTCACAGTGGAAAGTATCTTTTGTATCTGTATTTTCACCCATGATTTATTCATCTCATGACCCCAGTTACTATGGATAGAGCAGGATCCCCAGCTACAACTCATTGCCCACTGTACACTGAAGTATTTTCACTGCCTTAATTTGCTAATAATATCAATGAACAAAAAAGACTGTCTACAAACTGATAAAATTGTACATCTAGGACAGCATTATCATGGAGACAATGCACCTTATCAGAAACCCTAGGTTTACTTTAAATGGAAGTTTCCCTGCCAAATTATTAAGTCCCCTTCCTGAATGACAGTAAGAATTATTCCACAGGGAGGTATCCACTTTATTACAGGGATTTTTCATTAGTTTTTCATGTTGATTCTGCCTTTGATGAAAAACAATAAGTACATAATAAGTAAAAAAAATTGTTTCCATGACTTCCAGAATTTTGCTAGGATTGAATGAACCACTTCACCTTCCACTTGAAAACTGGATGCATGATTTTCCTTTGCTAGAAACTTTATAAATAAATTTGTAAATATGTTGAGGACAAAGACAGACACCTTTATTCATTTATAGGTTTGCATCAGGAAGATATTTGTCTTGGTTATTTCCATATTCAGCAAATAACCTAAATATAATGAAAAATACAAACAAGAAATGCACTATCTGTTCTAGAAACACACATATTTCATGTTTCTAGTATCACCACATGCTGCAAATCTTTCATTTCTATTATTGCATGGCTACAGAGGCAGTAAAATAAAATTTTTATATACACAGATTTTGGCTGTCTCCAAGACTGATCTTTCTCCTAGATAAATTCAGTTTTACTTCAGTCATCAGCATTATTTATCTCTGAAATAGACAACTTTCTTAATTCAGCACTCAGCAGTACTGTGGAAATATTGATCTGCAATCAACTGCTGACACAGTTATCTTTGCTTAAGCTGCATGTTTACTGAACTGCAAACACAGCAGTATTACAGGCATACATAAGAATTATTTTTACCACATAGAAAAAAAAATCATAGAAAGCACTTCCTCTAAATGGCCTTGTCTGTGTTTTATTCTAACACTTATTTTTACCAAAGATACTTGTAAGATAAATTGTTCATATTTTCCTTTTTCTCCCATCATTTTTGTTTGGGGTTTATATTTGTTGGTTGTCCGGTTGGTTTTGGGGGATTCTTTTAATAGTGAATTTAATGCTATGAGAAATTTTCCTCCACTAATCTCATTTTAATTTTCATTTAAGCGAGGTAAGCTGGTCAATAAAATTGAAATTACTCTGAAGAGTTATTTCCATTGTCTTCATAGTTGTTCTTTTGGTTGGGAATCCCAACTTGCAGGACCTTTAAAATACTCCTGGCAATTCAGGTTTAAGTAAACATCCAACTCCCTTGTCATCAATACAGTCTGCTTGACTTTGACACATTACATTATTAAAGACCATATTTATATTTAATACATACAGCTCCATAGAAAATTAGTGGAAGGTATTGCTGTTTATTCCAGAGATTAATTAAATTTGATCACAAGTGGAGGTGCATAGAATGGGGAAAATGCTCTGTAACTTAAAAGGTATTCAAAACAAAACAAGTCTGTTGAAATAGTGCCAAAGCAGGCTGTCTTCTTAGACTGTAGTCTATTCATTAAATGAATATATAAATATGAAGTGCAAACTTTTGCATAACATTTAGTGTCAGTGACAATGAATGTTAAATACATTTCAAAATTTGTCATCAAAGCAGATAACCCTATTTTGTAACTTAGCTGAGAATAAAAAAAAAATTGAATAGCCAAAGACACAATAAAAGGGCTGGCTTTAAAAGATGGAAGTAATAATTGAATACCTTAATCCCCAAAGTCAAGTTTTCAAATTAATATTGCAATTAACTGGGAAGGGTTTCATATATATGTATGTCTGTGTATTTGCAAAGAAGAATTAGCCACTGTAATGAATGCAACTGACTTTGAAATAATGAATACTGCAGAAAACTTATTAGGAAACTTCTATATTCACTTTCTAGGATATTAATACATACTGAACATGATAAATATATGATTATTCAATAATTCAGTTTAAAGTTTCTAATTGTCCTTGTCATCTTAGTTAGCTATATTTTCATTAGTATGATAAAAGTAACAGTAGTCAGTAATACCAGTCCAGTAAGTGGAAAATACAAGCATCATTTCAAATACACAAACATATATGACTTTCTTAAGTAGCACCCATCCCCCCAAAAAATCTAGAAATCCTTACTGTGTAAAGTACAACACAAAAAGAATTTTAGTAGTTAAATCCAAGATTGTGATTCCAGAAAATGACTGCTAAGGAATATAAGGAATTGTAGATAATTTTACTAAACTTCGTACTCCTGATTTTGTAGTTTTTCAGGGCCATGTATTCCACAAAGCTGACAGATATAAGCTTTCAAGATTTTTCAGAAACCTCAGGCTGTTTGGACATTGTCAAATCAGGCAGACACTGCACTGACAGACCCAAGCTAATCTGATTTTTCAAAGACTTCTGACATGCACATATCATCCACAAGAAAAACACAGCAACCCCAAGGCCATTCTCATGCAAAATGACAGCCAGAGGGAGAGGTGGTTCACATTGAATAACAGCCTAATGCCTGAAGTAGAATGGAAACTGAGGATCAGTTCTAACCTTGGCCAGAAAAGTTTGAATTTGACATCTTCTGAGGGGAGGCTCTAGCCCCCAGGTTGGAGTACAAAAGCTACAGAGCAAAGGAGAAAGCATGGAAATAAAGACGAGAGAACATAAATGTACAATGTGAGAATATAAATGTACAAGGTTTTCTAAGTTTTAAACTTTTACCAACCAGTGGGAATCACAGTCAAAAGTAACTAGATTTCACCATGCATTTTTTTAATGAACAATCAAAACCCATCATATTTATATATTTCTATCTGGGAAATCACTTAAAATTCAATATTTATCCAAATTCGTATTTCCTTTTCTATACAGAATAGAACAGTCTCATTAAGGTTAATTTAAAACCAAAAAAAACCCCCAACTAAACAACAACCAAAAAAACCCTTTTTTGTTGTTTTAAAACAAAACAGAAACAATCACATTGCTACAGAGGCAAGAACTCATCTTGCTTTGATACCAAGACTCTTTGTTTTACATAGATAAATCCCTGACAAAATTATATTCTGTGCTCTCATAAAATTACAGTGCAAACACAATTTATTTGTTTTAAAGACACAAAATGACAAATCTTGGAATGTGGGTGCTGTGGTTAATACTAACCCAGCCAGGCTTTATAAAGCTGTTAGTATTCTTGATTTTGTCGCTGGAACAGGAGAAAAAATACCTCTGAAGTTGCACATAAATATTGTATATCAATATTATGACTAGGCATGCATAAAATGAGAAGAAGATATATAAATGTACCTAAATCATCCACTTGTCTTCAGATTAAAACTGTTTACATTCATCATAATGTGAATTAAATTAGGCATAGTAAATCTCAAGATGGTATAAGGCAGTACGGATAAATGTACCCAATTTTCTAATAGCTTGTCTGTACCATCATTATGTAACTTCCAACATGAAGTTGTATCCATATATCCAATAATATATATTGGATCAAATGAAACTAAAGGATACCCACAGGAAAAATTAAAACCAAGTTGTTCAGTTAAGAAATTTTTTGATAAAAAGTCTTAATTTATCTTGAAAATGAATCTCCATTAAAAAAAATTGTTCTGCATGGTCATGAATTAGTATACAGGTGCCTTTCTTCAACTGTTGATAAAATTCTTCCTTCCTTATGATATGTATGCTCTTGCACTTCACTCTAGATTATGTGAATCTAGAAGTATAAAAAGCACAATACCTACAGGAATATAATATTTCTTTTTAGGAAAATAAGAGCTTAATTTAAATCTTAACATAAACCATTATTTGCTTTAAAAATGCCAATTTAACCATAAAATGCCATACTGATAAACCAAAGATCATTCATCCCAAACATTCTATAATTTTTCAAAAAATGTAACTTGCAAACTGTTTCAGACTACCATTTCAGACATCCATACTACTGTGAGCTTTGTCCTGAAGGTATTTTCTGTGCAATAACTAATTTCCACAGGATAGGTCATTATTTATTTATTTATTAGCTTGTTTAAGTTCCTGACTTGAAATAGAATAATATTTACCTTAGAAAGGAAAAATAATCTATACACTTTCTGAACATCTCCAGTGAGGCCTGACACTACTTGTCTCTGTAACAGCCTATCTTTTTGTATTTCCTCCTGTTTAAAAGATTTATTCAAGACCAAACTAAGAACAAAAATTGTACCTTGCTATTTTTGTGACTGTAATTAATGCAAATCATAAGTCACACAAAAAAAATCAGATGTTCACTGTGAACTTTTTTTTACTTTGGAATTGTTACTTAAAAAATGAAAAGATATCAAAATATATTTAAATTGTAAAATTGCTCTTAACAACACATAGTTTTCTTTTGACCTTCTGACAACTCCTGATCTAGTAAATACTTAGTCATATGCTTCATTTACACTCCTGATCAGTGCTATTAGATATGATGTTCATAAATTTACCTGTGCTTAAGCAATTCTGTCATCACCAAAGCAGATGTAATACACTAAATATATTTTATATTCTGAATTATCAGCTTGGGTGTAATTTATTATCTTTTGATGATTAACCTGTTTCAGGCAGTAATCAAAATCACTTCTTTTAGCACATCTGAGCCTTAATCTATCAACAGTGTGCTAATGCAGCCAAAAGAATCTGACCAGGCTAAAATTGCTTTTATTCTAGCATTATTTTGTCAATATTTTGACATACAGCACAGACTGCTGTATCTTCCTTTTAAAATCTTTTTTAGTGTTCCAAACACATAGGAGTGGTCATAATCTTTTCAGGTATGTGAAGGCAAATAGCAACAGAATTTGTCAAAATGTGGTGACTTTGACGCACACAATTCTGACACAGAAGCAAACAGAAAAACCTGCTGTAAGGAAGTCCTATTTATGCATTTATGTAAAGAACCGCTGAAGTCAAATAAGGATTCAAATGGCAGCCATGTCCATCAATCAGTAAAAAACTCAAAGCAACGCACAAAGATCTGTGCATAACCACTCAAGGGAGCTTTCCACCAGATTTTAACTGCTTGGCTTTACGACAAAGAGGCAAAGCTGCCAGTGCCTTCTCAGAAAACATCATTCTTTTCCAGACGGTAGGATGTCTTGTGAGAAAATAGTCAGGTTTATACTGACATGCTAGTCTAAGCAAGGATGGATTACCTTCTTTTCTCTATCTTCCTGCCAAGAGATAATCTCTTTTATAACATGATGCAGGTGACTATGTTATCCTACAGAGAAGATTCACCTCCATTATGGATAATAAAATGATGCCGATTCTAACTTTCATTTCCAGAGGGGGTTATTTTTTATTCATCTATGTTTTTAATTTCCTACTAAAATAGTAGTATGCAATGGTAAAAGGATACTAAAACAATTAGCTGAAAATATTCTGGTACAACTTCACTGTCAATTTATTGTGCGTGCTGGAGGGAATGATTAAAACCTATTCTGGAGGGCAATATCTCATAGAGTAGTAACAGAGGTGAGGTGTCAAAAGAATGCCTTAAAGAGCAACAAAGACAGCAAGACATTCAAGGGGTGAATACACCTGCCGTAGTATAAAGGAGAGGGCTCTATTTCCAGTGGCTGACCCATCCTGGACCTGTAGTAAAGAGACTGTGCAAAGCTGACATGGCGTCCTGCTCACCCTTGGGTCTTCATACCATTCAGTGAAAAAAAAAGACTCGTTGAAAATGGCCATTGCCTTCTGCTAGCTCCTAAATTATGCTTAAGGATTGTTTGGAAGCTGCTGTTTGACCTGGGCCAATTCGTGCAACCATCATTCTAATGGTCTAAAAACACAGATCTTTGAGATTAAGCACCTCAGGAATGAAAATTTGGCACATTTTTCTGTTCTGCTGCAAGTAAACGAGTTTCTGGTCCTTGTACAGATAACAGAGGAGTGTTAGCTCGTATTCTCGAGCATACTCTTGAAGACTTAGCTATAACACTACTTTTTATGCCCTTAAGATAGTGGTGCAGAAGGTGTATCTTAAAAATCCCTTCATTTCCGAAAACAGAATACTAAAGTACTTGTCAAGGCATTTATTTGAGGACCTGTCACTGAAAAATACACTTGAAGCAAACCTATTTTAGGACAAAAATAGGGCACGGTTTTTCTACAGAGACCAAGTGAAAGCACAATGAAAACCAATTCAGAAAACAGTGTACAGAAATGAAAATAGAATCAGCTATTTATCCATCTACACACATGTATAAGAAAATTTATGCATTTTGAGTAGCAGATCTCTTATACTATTAAATTCAGTTTTGAAACTGTAAAGGTCTCATCTAAACACATTACAGAGGATACAGGGTTTTTGACATCATTTTCACATTGCAAAATGTTAATTTTTGTGTATTCTTCCACATGTACCACATGCAAAAATTTTCCTTTGTTTCTGTTCATAGGAAGTTTTCAAAACATTACTTTGGGAATGATCATTCTAAAATTTAATGGATTGTTAAAACACATCATATCTAATACCTCTTAGTTTTTACTAATGTATTAAATTTTATTTAAAGATTTCTCATGGAGTAAACTCAATATTATTACATTTAGCTAACTATCTAGTACCCCTACAAAGAAGGTTAGTGATAGAAAAGCCAGCTATATAGTAGATTAAAGAAAAATTTCTGCATATAATATTTTATACATTTTGATTCAATTAAAATATAATGCAACATGGTTAAGAACAAACAGAATTGTATTAACCTTCATTAACACAACTCAAAAATTACTTCAATTTCAGTTTTCTACCTCTCATAAAAAAAGAGGAAAATATCAGGATAATTATAGTTGGGAAGTAACCACCTCCAAAGCTCTACTCAGGACATGGACATTGAATTCAGGCCATCTTTCTTAAGGCTTTTGTTCATACAAGTCTCGGGAAAAATTACCTGGATTTACTTATCCTCATAATGATTTTCCCCTGCCACCTCTTCTATCCAGCCCCAGATTTCCTTGTGCTTTTTTAAAAGGACTTTATTCAAACAGTATTCCAAGTTGCTCTTCAGTTTGCGTACACTGGATACATACAATGAGTATGTAAAATCCTAGAGTCTAACGATATCATAAAAGCCAAAGAGTAAAACAATATTACTCTGTTTTTCTCTTAGGCAATACTTTACTTATTTATGTATTTATAAAAAATCCCTAGAACATCCTTGCACGGGTCAAACACAGCAGGCAATAAAAATTCATCCCCAGCATTTCCTCCCACACATTCCCTACAAATACTTTCACTCTGAGCAGTCATCACATAAGGAACTAATCATTTTAAGTATGAAGTAACACATTGAGTAAGACCGAATGAGATTTTTAAGTCATTAAGTTTTGATCTTACGAATATCTTAGCTTCTGAGAATTAATTCTTGTTTCAAATACATCAGAGTATTGAGTCTCAGATTAAAGCTGTCAAAGATGGGGAGTTCCATACAAGGTCTTGTAAAGTGTTTCAGTGTTTTAAGTTATCTGAAAATACTGCACAGGATTTTGTATTGAAAGATACAAATATCTTTTCTAGACCATTTTCAGTGCTTTAGCTTTCATACTTTGCACTAATACTTCTCAGGCAAATTTCTTGTTTTCTGAAATTAAATCATTCCATATATCTATTATCTTTTGACTAAAAAGATTGAACTCATAAAGACTTTTTCATAAGTCTGTAATATTTCTGAACTTTTAAATTATTAAGTTTTCCCATCATTATTTCCTGATGAAAGTGAAATTTAAAAGTGGATTCAGAGACAGGATAAATGTATAAGCCGAAGAACAAGACAATTATGTCTGATATGCTAGTTTCTTTGTGGGTTTTTCTTTTTGTTTATTTAAAAATCACATGGTCTCTCAATTTTTTTTTTTTTAGCAGAACTCATATTTCCCTATCATATATTACAATCTCTTAGCCAATATATCTCCATTCTTGATGTGTAACTTTATTTTGATACATTGCAATCTACAGTGGAAAACTTTACAACCTCCCAGATTATTCTTTTTCAGAATTACTCATTCCCCTAATCCTTGTATAATACTTTGTCTACTTGTTTTTCTGCTTACTGTAATACACTCTTATCATTCTCCAAATAAAACATACTGAAGTAGGATATAGTTAAATACGGAATTTTCTTAAATGTCTAGAGATTTCATTATGTCAATAATGTGTAGGCTTCTGCTTAAAATAATAGATTATCTAAAAGATAAGTTTAAAATGCTCCCATTAACTTAATAGATAGAAAGAGAGAAATGGTACACGGTATTTTACACGCCTTAATTTAATAATGTCAAGGACTTTTTGCATGCAGCTCTGGAGTCTGTTTACTCCTCACCATTCAGAAAGCTGCTATGGCTGTTTTCAAGTATGTGGCATTATTTTTTTCATGATGTTCACATGTTGGTGCCTTCATGCAGCTTTTTTTTCACTGCCTTGAACCCACAAGACATAGGTGTAACTCTCCAGTTAAGGTTCTGATCTTCTAAGAGCTAGATGCTCAGGTTTATGACAATGGAATTTGCAATTTTCTGTAATTCAGGACTTATCTGGTATACCTGTCCACCATCTTGAACTCCAGACTGTATCTTTAAATACTTATGATACCTATTCACTTAGATAAGTGTAAACAATAACACAGCTGCAAAGAAGCAGTGAGTCAAGTTCAGTATCTTTCTGTTATCCATGTCAAGTTATTCTTCCAAACTGTACTTAAAGACGTACTTTATTCATGATCATTAATGTTTGATCTTAAGGATGTATATTTGATTTCAACGGACATTATTTAAGAACTTGGATAGGCTACCTGCGAGTTTTGAAATTACTCAAATACAGACGGGATTATGTTGTTCAAAATCCATTATTCTTGCCTAGTTTACCTACTTTCTAAAGAAATCAGTTCTCAATTTTATTCCCTTTTCCAAACAGTCTGGTCAAACTTGTGTCTTATTTTGATCCTTAAGTTTCTTCTCACAAACTGGATTACAGAAAATTGCAAATTCCATTGTCATAAACCTGAGCATCTAGCTCTTAGAAGATCAGAACCTTAACTGGAGAGTTATAAAGAGGGAAACAGATCGATGACATAATCAGTATGATATAATCAATAGATATAATTCATGATGTAAGAATATCTTTCAATATGTGAGAAATAGTAATTTATCATACAGTAGGCTATCTTTTTAATAGTTATTTACTATTAAAAAGATAGTAAATTGCTTTTGAGTCCACAGAAATTTGGCAACCTCAGTTGTGTTATTTGAAGCTGCATTTACAAACTTAGCAAGATTATAGGATCTACTTGTAACAGAAAAGATATTGTGCCTTCTGACCTAAAGACTATTTTAAACTTTCTTTTCAAATTCAAGTGCTTTTTTAAAAACCAATTATGTGTGCTCTTCAATTTTGAGCTTAGAACATCAATTAAGTGGGCATAAGAGACACAATTACTGACATGAAATGTGAACACTTTTCTTGGAGGATACTGAAGCACTTTTCAGAGGGTTTTTTCAGTTTTTCATTTACTGTCATGGTACTGAATTTTCTAGGCAATAATGCATATTAAAATAATGTTAGTCTTAATTATGTAATATCTATTATATATTGCTGCTTCTTAATATCCTCTAGTATTTTTTAGAATTACAATTACATCTTTAAAGGGACAAACACAAGGAAAATGTAAAAAAAAGATCCAAAAAAATAGATATATTTCTTTAAAAAGTGTAATATTTCATACATTGTAACCCTTGCATTTAGAGTAGACTTCCACTATCCAAAAGAAATATCTTAATAAATGAGGCATCCAAAGAAACCTATTGTGAGGCCATTATAACTGTGAATAATATGCTTTCACATCATATACTTGGACATGCATTTGTCATGTGCCAAGGCACTGCACATCATAAAGCAAGACATACATGATTTCATCATAGTTAAATATAAGCTCTCACATTCGTGGAGTCTTTACTAACAAGGATAGCAGTGTGCCTATTTTGGTGGTTTCTTCTCTGTCCATAATTCATAATTTGTTCTCCATTAGTTTTATATGGTGAACTGGGATATAGAAGAAATCTAGTCTCCGGTTGGTTTTTACTGTTTGTATAGTATTCAACAAACTCTTAATCTGCTTGTAGGTAACTCATTCATCTGTTAAATGTGTTTGGTAGTGACCTACACTCGTAACAGTTTAAAAAGAAAGTCAAATTTTTTGGTAATTGCAGTCTTTATGGACTGAAAGATGCCATTTCCATCATCATGGAATTCCAGTAGGAAATTTATAGAACTGAAATGTCCTCTACTAAGACAACATTATTTTCCCCTCAATGTCTTTCAGAAAGTATGAAGGTGGAAGGATATGCATACAGCATCCTCTTAAAAACTAGCATTAATTAAAAAAACACAAAAAACAACAACAAAAAAAAAAAACATAAAATTGGGATTAAAAAAAAAAAAGAAAGAAGAATATAGTGTGGTGGTTTGAAGAGACTGAGTTGATGGACAGGGTTTT
>VWZT01006300.1:23809-38172 GCA_013397055.1 Pachycephala philippinensis
GAAGTAGATTTCCGGGCGGGTCGGTTTGCTAGTGGCAGTTTGGAGAACCACACTTCAGCAGGAAGAACCTCTTTTTCTTTCAAATATGGAAGAGACTTAAGAACTGCAATTCTGACCTAAAATCATGTGTGTTATCCTTTGTGCGAGTTGGGAAATAAGTGGGGGAGGTGCTAGAGGGAAAGGGGCAGTTTGCTTTAATTTTTATCATTATCATTCTTTTATTACCTTTAATTCTGTTAGTAATAAACTTCTTTATATTCTTTAAAGTTTTGAGCCTGCTTTGCCCTTCTTCTAATTCTTATCTCACAAAAAAGTAAAGATGCAAACTAAACCACCACATATAGGAAAAGTCATTTTGACTGATATATAAAGTGTTTGTGTTTAAACTAGAAGGGATATTTTACTTACTGCAGGACCACAACAGACAGCTAGAGGGAAGGCAGTTCTTTTAGTTTCTGAGATGTTATCTTATTAAAACACTAAGATGAAAGGTCCCAGACATCTTTGAGTTCTTGCAAGCGTAACAACAAAGGCAGTGTAAAATATACGAATGATGGCTTTGCATTAATTTGGAAAATTTCACTACATTCTTTCTTTCACCGAAATAAATTTACAGAACGAACTGGTATATAAAATAATGAAGTTACTGGATTACTTTCTTGTTTGCTTTAGTTTGATTTCCATCTTTGTAAAACAAACAAACAAACAAACAAGACTTAACAGCAAATCTGGAAAACATTCTGAAAGTCTAAAATATTTCGTTGTGCATTGCAACTTCTAGTTTATTAAAAGAAACATAAACTATATGGTAGCTTGTTTGGTCCATGAAATTTAAAATTAATACTATAGGCAAAGTTCTCTGCATCTATCATTCATACATGTAAAATTTTAATTCCTTCTATAATGGACTTCATACTCTGTTGAAAGAATTTCAGTGTATCATAATAACACCCTGAAGATATAACAATTTTTTTTCTTGTTAGTACAGAAAAGCTCTCTGAATACTTGATGCTTTGCTATATTCACTGTTGCCCTAAGTACAGTAGGGTTTTTTTTTTTCCTCTAATACTATAAAATATCCCTTTCATTTTCTTTAAAACCAAGACACTAGGAAATTTTCCTTTTGGAAAATAATTTCCTGCAGAATAGCAGTCTATATCAGTCACCATCACTAGGGAATGCTGACTTTGTATGTAGATTGCTTTTTAATCTGCAAGAACTTGACAAGATTTCAAAAATACAGCTATTAAAATACAATATCTTTTTCAACATAAAGCTTAGTAATGAAAAATTTGAAAACTGGTATTTTATTTTTAAATAATTATGGTAATTCATTATTGTTGTAAATATTATTGAGGAAAAGTATTTGGTTTGGGATTTGTTTGTTTGTTTGTTTAGGTTTGGGGTTTTTTCCACCAAAATCAAATATATTTTTGAAGTATATTGACTTAAAAAGTACCTTGAAAAGAAAAATTTAAGCTAACATTAAGAAACAGGCTAAATCCTTGACCTTGCCATAGTCCCTATGGCATATATCTTGAGACTCATGGACAAAAAGCTTTCCAGTCAAGACTGTTTATTAATAATTGTTTATTACAGTTCAGCAGATATGACATTTTCTGTCAACCTGTCATTTAGTTAAGATCTCAGGTCATATTCTCTTAATACTTCCATGTCCCATTATGTCAAGAGTAAAGCTGTAATTTAAGCAAGTGTTAAAAGATACTAACTAAACCAATACAAAATTGTATCAGAAGGTAGAGAATCATAAGGTCTCCCCTGAGGCTTTTTGGCCAGGCTAAACACTCCCAGCTCCCTCAGCCTCTCCTCAAAAGCCATGCGCTCCAGACCCTTCACCAGCTTTACTGCCCTTCTCTGGACATGCTCCATCACCTAATGGCCTTCCTGAATTGAGGGGCCCAGAACTGAACACAGGACTCAAGGTGTGTCCTCACCAGTGCTGAGTACAGGGGAAGAATGTCTTCCCTATTCTGCTGGTCACACTATTCCTGATACAGGCCAGGATGTCATTGGCTTTTTTAGCCACCTGGACAAACTCCTGTCTCATGTCTGTGGGGTTACAAGAGTGGGCTGTAGGCAGCCTTGGCCTTGATGGCTTGTGGCTGTGTCCTTGGGAGGAGGGAAGGCCAGCACTGAGTGCAGGGGTGGTGATTCCTATAACAAGAAGCACATGAGTAGCCCAAGGGATGCTGGGTATAAAGGGCTGTGCTGCAGGATCACAAGAACAGCAGATACTGAGCTGAGTCAGAGCTGACCGGGCTGCTGCTTGCTGGTGCTGAGCTGATGCCTGCAGACACCTGCTGATGCCTGCCTCTGCCTGCCACCCTCTGCCTGCCACTGCCTGTCTCTGCCTGCTGATGCCTGCCACCCTGCTCTATGCTGGATCTTTTTGGACTCTGACATATGGTACCCAGTGTTTGTATGTATTGCGGCGATAATTGGCTGAGCCTTAGAAGATCTTGGAAGCCTCCAACAGTACAAGCCTCACAGACTGCAATCCACTCGGGGGAAGTGGAAAAGCCAGCCAGCACGTAATCCCTGGGTGGGGGTGTGCCCAGGAGAGCTGTGAGTAGCCTATGCATGTAAGTCCAGGATTGGACTGCCTTGGGCGACCATGCCTCTGGGAAGGACGGTGAGCCTCTGTAGCTCTTGCCCAAGCAAGTCTGGGATTGGACTGCTTTATGGGTGACCGTGCCTCTAAGAGGGATGGTGAGCCACTGTAGCTCTTGCCCATAAGGACAGTGAGCCGCTGTAGCTCTTCCCATGCGTGATTACTGCAGATGGTGCTGCAATGTTACACTGCAACTATGTTGGCCCACTGTACTCCAATATCTGGAATTATGTTGTCCTTGTGCACGGTGACAATGTCCAGCCATCTATCCACCAGTATCCCCGGGTCCTTTTCTGCTGTGCCATTTTCCAGCCCCTCTGCTCCCAGCCTGTGGCACTGCCTGGGGTTATTGTGGTCAAAGTGTAGGACACAGCACTTGGTGTTCTTGAACCTCATGCTGTTTTATTTCAGCCAATTGATCCAGCCTGTACAGGTCGCTCTTCAGGGCATCCCTACCCTCCAGCATATTGACACCCTGACCCAACTTGGTGTCATCTATGAATTTTCTAATGGTAGACTTGATCCCCTCATTGAGATCATCAATGAAGACATTAAACAGGGCTGGGCCCAGGCCTGATCCCTGGGGGACATAAATAGTGACTGGCCACCAACTGGATGCAGCACCATTCATCACTACCCTCTGGGACTGGCCATCAGCCTGTTCTTAACCCAGTGAAGAGTGCCATCTGTACAAGTCACAAGTTGCCACCTTTTCTAGGAAAATGCTGTGGGAGATGGTGTCAAAGGTTTTGCTGAAGTCCAGGTAGACAACATCCACAGCCTTTCCCTTATCTACTAGGCAGGTCATCTGGTCATAAAAGGAGATAGGGTTGGTCAGGCATGACCTGCCCTTACCAAGCCTTTGCTGACTGGGCCTGATCACTTGGTTATCCTATATGCTCCCTGTGATCACGCTCAAGATGATCTGTTCCATAATCTTTCCAGTCACACAGGTCATGCTGGCCAGCCTGTGGTTCCCCAGATCTTCCCTCTAGCCCTTCATGTGGGTGGATGTCTCCCTGGCCAACCTTCAGTCATCCGGAACCTCCCCAGTTAGCCAGGACTGATGATAAATGATGGAGAGTGGCTTAACAAGCTCTTCCACAAACTTCCCCATCACTCTAGGATGAATCACATCTGGTCTTACAGACTTGTCAGTATTTAAGTGGCTCAGCAGGTCACTAACTGCTTCCTCCTGGATTTCAGGGGATCCATTCTGTTCCCCACCACTGTCTACTATCTCAGGAAACCAGCTGTCCTGAGGATAACCAGTCCTACTGTTGAAGACTGAGACAATAAAGTTGTTAAGTACCTCATCCTTTTTCTTACCTTAGGTGGTGATAGTTATCCTTTACAGAAGTGGCCAGGTTAAGTTATAATTGAGCTTTCACCTCTCTAATTTCTCTTTCTGTGTGACCTAATGACATCCTTAAATACTTTCTGATTGCCTGCTCTTTTTTTCAGAAGTGACGTAACCTCTCTTTTCCCCCCGAGTTCCTGTGAAAGCTCCCTGCTCAGCCAGGCCCATTTTTCAGCACATGAGGACGGCCTGCTCCTGTGCCTTCAAGATTTCTTTCTTAAAGATATCCAGCTTTCCTGGGCCTCTCTGTTTTTAAAGGCTGCTTCCCAACGGACTTTCTGAATCAATGTCCTGAATAGGCCAAAGTCTGTCCTCTGAAAGCCCAGGGTAGAGGTTTTGTTGGTGCCTCGCTTTACTTCACTGAGTATTGAAAACCATCATTTCATGGTTTCTGTGCCCAAGAAATACATTTTGTAGGAGCAAATCGTCTTGGGGTTTATTTTGACACAATGTTTAACTGAGTTAGGTTGACAAATCAGATTTTTTTTTTGCCTCTCTGGACAAAAAAAACATTTTAACAATCTGATTGTAACTTACATGTCAAATCAAATAATGTCATAATGTCTAGCAGCAGAGGCAGCTGATAAATTTGCCAGCCTGAAATTTCCAGCAAAATTCTTCTGGCTGCTTAGAAATCAAACTGCTGTTGGAAGACAAGGATGAACCAACAGAAATTCCCCTTTCTCTTCTACATTCATAGTTTGCCTTCATTAAGAACATCAACAAATTGAGACCTACCCTCAAGATGTTACCAGAACTCTGCTTTGCCTTGATCCTGGTAGTGGTTCTGAATGGAAGAGTATTATATTTTAGAAGGTAGTGATTCCCAATACAGTAAACCCGAGCAGGCCCAGGCCTGTGCTGTGCTGAATGTACAACCCAAGCTTCAATTCTGTGTTATGCAGCATAAATCCCATTTCTCCATGATAACCTCAGCCAGCTAACAGAGCAATCAACAGGCAGCTCCCACTTGTTACTGGTGATTATGCCACCTGCATGGCCTTATCTCCGTCTAAGTGTGCAGAAAGAAGTTCTCATGAGAACATAATTTCTCTTTCAACTGTAGAGAGGATGAAAGAGTTTTTCCTTGTAAGAAAATCCTGTAGTAACTTGAATGACTGAAAGGGGAGCAGCTCTGCTATGAAAGGGGTTGGCATGATGTATAGCACAAGGAGTCCTCTTTGATGCTACACCACTCAGGGCTTTCATCATCTAAAGGGACACAAGACTCTCTGTATTACTACAGAGTGTTAGCTCTAACAAATAGCATTATAAATGATAACTTAAAAAGTCTAAATGGCTTTCTACTGGGATCATAATGAATAATGCCCTTTTTATAAGACATTATTTAACATAACTCGTATTACAGAAGCATAACTATCCCCGCAGTGCAGGTCTGACATTTTCCTATGAACCTGGAAATCCACAGATGTAAAACTAAGTTCATGGCACAGCACAGGTACTAGGTCTTAGCCCACAGGAAACATCAGATAATTAAAGTTTGCTTACATATCTTCCTTAGAGACTTTTCTTTGTTCCTCCCTGTATGTTGCTCTCTACTTCCCTTTTATCTTTTCCTCTGAAGCATCTAATTATTCTTGATTTAATCCTACCTATGTAGATATCAACCTTATGCTTTTTTCATAAACTTTGTTGCACAGGGAGACTACGTGTTTATAATGATGCTTAGGCTGGCTTATGCCAGATCTGATCCCATTTCTGAAAAGGCAGATTGGGGCCATACAATCCTCTCATTCTGAAACCACTGTGCTTGTATCTTGTATCCTCTGACAAGGAGTATGTTTTATCTGCAATGTTGTTTTTCAAATGGTTAGGCCAGAGCAGTCCTGGAACTGAGGACAGGGAGGTGAACAACTTGAAACCCATAGTCAAGACAAAGACACCAGAATTGGACTAGTGAGATGACAGGAAAAAGAAGTGCAGGGCTCCAAACTTTGTATTTAGCTACTGGGCAAACGTACATCTGTGTAGTGGAACAATAGAGTAAATGTGGTGGATATGCACATAGGAGTGTTAAAGACACGCTCGAAGATGCTGTAAGGGCAGTAGGACAGATTCTACCATCTGGAATACTCTGTGTCACATGCCATGCAGGTGTAATAAAGGCAATACAATGCTTTAAGTGTTTTCCTGGGCAAAATGGTTTAAAACACACAGCCATTAGGTTTTAGGCTGTAAACAAAAGAAAAAAAGTTGATTACAAACAGCATAAAGCAAAATGGATAAAGTTTTGAAGTTGATAATATAAGCATCTCTGAATTTTCTTTACACAGCAGACTTTACTCTGTTAAACTATCTGTTTTCTGTCTGTAAAGTGCCTTTAGCAAAATATAGTTTGGAGACAGTCATGAAAGTCTTGGAAGAACAAAGGAAAATTGGTTTCTTAAATACATGGAGTCAGATCCTGTAACTGTGCTTTTCTTGGAATTTTTGATGATCTAAAAGTAATGTGGAAAGTGTGATTTGGGAGATTAAGTTCAAATCTCAGCTCTTGCAATTTCTTATTCCATATTCCAATTTATATCCTCAGGCCTAAATGTAACTTAAATTTTTGTTTTTCTAGCATTTGTTTTATTTCCTTCATATATGTAATTACCAATTTTTTTGCTTTACCAAAATCACAGAACATAGCCGGTTAAAACATAACAAAAGAGAGGGAGAGAAATATGGAGAATATATACTAAAGCTAAACTTGAGGACTTATGATTTTGGATAAAAAAAATCAGAAAAAAACTACTGGGTTTGTAAATCCTGAATTCCTCTAATACATTTTTTCATTAATTTGTACACATTATATGGCATAGTTGTTTCATTTTCACCCTGAGGCTCTCTTCTACACTACAGTTCAAACACAAGGCAAGTCCTTTCAAGTGAAACAAATTTATATCTTAAAGGGTTGTTTTGGTTTTTGTGTTTTCCTTTTTTTCCCCCCCAAAAAATATTTTAAAGAACAGACATCTTTAAGTTTTATAATTTTTTTCCATCTTCATTTACTTGTGAAATTTATGGCTGCCAGGTTTTCAAGAGGATGTCAGTATCTTTTTGTATCAAACAAAGCCAAAATATGGCTAAAAGAACCAAAAGAGTCCTTGTAGAATTTTTTTCTCTTTTGCTTTCCTCTTACTGTTATAACCCATTGGATTAGGAAATCTGTCTTCACTATGTCCTACATAAAATATTGAATACCTATGTCCCTAAAACCCGAGAGATGTACTCAAAGGAAGGTATTTGGGGTTTGGAGAAGTGGTTTCATCATATTCTTCACCTCTGGACGAGCACATTGTTTTCCTTCACTGTACGTTCCCACAACTGATCAGGCAATCTGTTCGTACATTTTTCCTCAAGGCTTCTTTCTTCTCAAGTGAACATAAAAATAACTACAATGCTGAGAAGAGGGCATAAATGTTCATAAGATGAATGTCAAAGTGCCAACTGTACAGTCCAGTGCAAAATTTAACAAAATTTCCCCTCGAATGTGTTACTTGCTCACTAACAATAATTTTGTTTTATGTGTATTTACACAATTTTTTTTCAAATTGGTTTAGAAATCTGTGAAACTAATGTTGTTAGAAAAAACACAAGTATCTAATTTTATTTTGTTTTAACTGTTTGGTTGGTTTCTTTTTAACACTTTTATATTCTTTTTAATTTTTAAGTTTTTCTGTCTGACAAGTGCCAGCATTTCTCAAAAGCCTTACAATCGAGACTGAAGGACCAGCAGTACATTTTCTTTTTTCCATTTCAGTTCACTTACTTGTCAGTGTTGAGCCCAAAACTTTTACCTGAGCTCCCAGAGACACTGGCAGACATTATTTTGGCATTTACTCAGACAGTCAATCTTTGCTGACGCACTGAGTGCAGGTGCCCAGGCACTGGCAGCAGGAGCTGCAGGGACTCTGTGAGCAGCGGCCAGAGCTGCCCTGTGCCAGACATGGGTGGTTTCAGCTGGCTCCAACCAACACGAGGGAGAATAAGGCTCAGCCCAGCAGCCAGGGTGGTGGTGTCTTATGTAACGTGTTTAAGAAAGAGAAAAAAAAAGTCAGACAGTAGAAGAGGGGACCAAAAAAAAAAAAAAANAAAAAAAAGGGAAAACAGTGGAGAGACCACAAACCGCAAAGATCAGACGAAAAGATGGTGCTCCACAGTGGAGCAGATATCCACATTGGGGCTTATGGATGACTCCATGCCTGAGGAGATGGATATTCCTGAATGCACAGCAGCCTGTAAAAAGCATGTGCTGGAACAGAGGATAAGAAGGAAAGGAGCAGACAAGAAAAAATGCTGTGTGTTAACCATACCCTCCCCAAAACAGAGACACTGTGCCAAGAGTTGCCTCACTAAAGGGGCTGAGTGCAACCTGTGGAGGTAACAAAGCAGTGGGGAGGAAAGGCGTAGGGAGTGATAGAACAAAGATGGGCACAAGCCCTGATTCTCATTAAAGACTTTTTCACCACAGCATTTCCTGGAAAGAAATATAAGCAATCCTGAAGATTTCTGGAGAATTTTAAAGACAACTGTTTGACACTGCTGATTAACAAGTTGATTAAATTAATAAGAAAAAAAATGTTGGGGATGTTAAGGTTCATGACAGACTCGACTGCAACAATCAAAAAATGGTGTTGTTTTAGCTACTCAGAGAAGTCAGTTAAATAAAAAAATATAAACTTGGACTTGAAAACTTGAAGAAAACAGGTTTCATTTTGTGAATGAATGAATGAATGAATAAATGAATGAATGAAAGAGTGAATAAATGAATCTGGTTACATTTCCTATGGGAAGCTGACCTGAAGAGTAAAGATGTCGAGGAGAGACGCTGGACAAATTTCTTCAGGCACAAGAATGGTCCAAATCACTATTCAGAAGGTCAGACTGGTGCAACACGACTCCAAGTTGGTTGAATAGTGAACAACTGACTCAGCTCAAACAAAAAAAGTAATAAAAAAATAGTATACAGGAAGTGTAAATGAAGACAGGATATCCAGAAAGAGTACTGAAGCATTGCCTGAGTATGAGATGGAAATAGGAAAAGCAAAGCTCAAGTAGAATTGAAAGCAATCATGGAAGCAAGAACAGTTCTTTCTGCTATATCAGCAACAAAAAAAGAACTAGGAGAAATTGTGGCCTGCTACGAATTAATCATATTCACCTGAAAGAAGAGTTTGAAACTCGTTTTTGATTGTTAGATCTCCACATAAACATTTGAAAAAATAAACACAAAGATGATATTCTATAAATTCAAATACTCATAATTTCTGAGGAGTCTGGGGATAGATTAATGGTTTATGATATGACTTACAGGATTGAAAATAATATTCAGAGGATGATTTATATTTTAAAATTTGTTGATATACTGCCTTGTCTGCAATTTTGTTAATTTATACTTCTGCTACCTGCAAATATTGATCAAATATATAAGTCCTAAAGCTATTAGTCAGATCAAAGCACTTAAGAAATTAAATTAAAAAAATCTCTTGATAAATTCATTTTGAGAATTTGATTTTGAATTTAAATCTTGAGATAAATTTTATAATTCTATTTCCTTCAACCTCACAAACTAGGTCTTTTACCCTCAAATTTTGTTTCTGTTGACTACATTTTAAAATACTTTCCAAAAAGAATCACTGTAATTAAAAAACTAGTTTTAGAGCCAACAATCATTATAATAATAGGTGTAAACTGGATCAGTCTTTCTTGAATAATTTCCCAAAAACCACATATTCTTTCCAAAAAAAGTACGGAGATATTTTAGTCTCCCTCTTCATATTGTGAAATCATTTCCAGTTCAAATTTCATTAATTTGCTGTGCTCATGAACTAAGTCTGTTCTGCATGGCTTTTTCCACATTTATTCTCTTTCCCTCTTTTTTTTTTTTTTCCTGCCTGCAATACATCTATTATTTTAGGCTTGTTCTGACATTCAGCTTTATCTAGCAACAAGAATAACATCTCCAGAGGTAGATTCTCTGCATCTTTCCTGAGGCCTCTTTTTTATTTGAAATGTAACAGTCAAGAACGTCTTCCAAGAATACAACATGCTATTTCTCCTCATCCCACAACAAATCATGCTATTCCTCTTCATTCCCAATTGATTTGGGGAATTTTCTCAGACTACTGTCAATATATTCTTGAAAGGTCTTCATAGGGAAAGTTTTTATCATGAAACTGCAAGGTGCTGTTTTCTTGTCTTCCAAAGTATGTTTCTACCTCCTGTAATAACAGCTGTAATCTGAGTGCTACCAAAAGATGCTTAAGACTTCATTCCTTATACTGTATTTCCCCACTTCAGGGTGTCTTCTGATGCATGCTTGTTCTTTGGTTTGCCATTTCCTTTCTCTTTTTACTGACAGGAGGCTATTTCACAAATAATCTCATAAAGGGAAAATAGGTAGCTACAGCTGGATAAGTGTAAACAAGCAATTTTGTACTACTCTGAAGTTCTTTTACTGGTGAAAACTGATAAATAGATCCAAAAAAAGCAATCTCTTCTACACAGAGGACAAGTGTTATAACCAGATGAGACAGTCCGAAAAATGAGGGAAAATAGACTAAAATAAGTTTAAAGCATTAAGTATGGTAGCACTGCATATTGGTCTCCTACATTAATTGGCTCTTAAAAGACAGAGCTGCTGTAATGAACTAATAAAGAATTAACACACACATTGCAAAATGTTTTGGTGCCTTTTTCAATGCCTTTTCTTGCAATCTAGGATATTCCACCTACATGAAGAGACAATTACAAGGTTTGTGAAATTAAATAGTGAGAATGAGGCCCTAACCATTTTATGATGCAATCTGTTTAACTGAAATGGAATGAAAAAATAAAATCCAAATCTTTTAGTAGGGGAAGGGAACATCTCTCCTAAAACAAATCTTCCAAGTTTTGAAGTTTGAACTTCACTTTTTTTTCATCATTGTTGCAATAGAAAATATGTATAAATATTTATATATGTGTGCATACCAACACATACACACACACAAAAGCATATATACATTAGGGATTTAGAGATCATCATCATAGGAGAGTTCAGATTTCTGGTAAATAGGCATGATCTCTATGTTCACCTTCAGTATCTAATCACAACCTTACAAATATCCGTGTGAAGAATCTCTTATTTCATCTGTTGCCCAGACTTTACCTCTATTTGCCTCTCCCCTACAAAAAGTTCCTACAAGAAAAATGACAGTATTTTTTTCTTTACAATCCTCGTCCCTTTACCTTTTCAGCTGAATTCTTATACGTGCTTGCCCATAAATTGTTTCTGTTTTTACAGAAGATACCTGGGAAAGCTGGTTTCAACCCGTTTTGTCAAACAGGTCTTCAGTCCTGGTCCAGCAGTCTCTGAAGCTCATGACTCACAACTAAGACTGGGTTTATTTTGGTTTAACACTGGGCATTTTCACCATTCTAACTCTTATCCTTCCTAGAAAATGCCCATAGCTTATACTTCTTTTAGCATAATCATAATACCAAAGAATAGCAATAATGAGAGATAAGGAGGGGTGATACTGTGAAATAGAGGTATGATGAAGCTTTCTACATTATAACAAAATAATTTTATTTTACCTGATAGATTTTTCTGATAGAACTGAAACATCTAACTGAAGATATAACCTTGGAAAATGAGTTCGAATGCTCTCAGCTATAAAGGCAGAACCATTACCTCACAGTGCTGCTTCAGTGAACAATATGACTGAAGCACTAAAAGAAACCAGCTAATTTAACCTAATTTTCTAGTCATTACCATAGAAAGTACATATCCACAGACCATAATAAAGAAAAAATAATAAAAAAACCCAAAAAAACCCAACAAAAAACCCCAAAAAAACCCTTTGCAAAATATATAATTTATAATGATATCATCAAATTTATATGCAAATAGAATATGGACTATACAACTGCAGAGTGCTCATTTATAACTCAGCACATTGTTACAGCCCTGCGCACAAATGAGTGAAGTAAACCCTGGCGTGATAAGTGTAAGGAAATGAAGACCTGTACCATATGTCTGATGAAATAAATGAAAGTTTTGACCAGATTAACAACTCTTGCTTTGGGTTGCAATGGAAATTGTGATATTCAGATAACTTCTGCTGCCACTCTTACTACTCTGGCAATATGGGATAATGTGGGGTTACAAGAGTAGGCTGTAGGCAGCCTTGGCCTTGATGGCTTGTGGCTGAGTCCCTGGGAGGAGGGAAGGCCAGCACTGAATGCAGGTGTGGTGATTCCTACAACAAGAAGCACATGAGTAGCCCAAGGGATGCTGGGTATAAAGGGCTGTGCTGTAGGATCACAGAGCAGCAGATATTGAGCTGAGTTGAAGCTGACTGGGTGGATGCTGAGCTGGTGTCTGTGGATGTCTGCCACTGCTTGCTGATGCCTGCCTCTGCCTGCCACCCTCCTCAGCCACTGCCTGCCTCTGCTTGCTGATGCCTGCCGCCCTACTCCATGCTGGACTCTTTGGACTCTGATGTCTGGTACCCCGTGCTTGCATGTATCGCGGCGATAACTGGCTGAGCCTTAGAAGCTCTTGGAAGCCTCCAGCAGTATGAGCCTCATGGACTGCAATCCACTTGGGGGAAGTGGAAAAGCCGGCCGGCGCGTAATCCCTGGGCGGGGGTGTGCCCAGGAGAGCCATGAGTAGCCTACGCATGTAAGTCCAGGATTGGACTGCCTTGGGCGACTGTGCCTCTAAGAGGGATGGTGAGCCGCTGTAGCTCTTCCCATGTGTGATTACTGCAGTTGGTGCCGCAATGTTACACTGCAAACTGTGTTGGCCTCGTGTAAGGCAGTATCTGGAACTATGTTGCCCCGGTGTATGGAGACAGGATAATAGATGGTTTTGTCATATACGATGTCTTATTTTCACAGTATTTCAGAAAGGGAAACTCTATTTTTATGCTTCTTACATATGTATCTGCATTGACAAGATGTATACATTGTTAAGATCCACTAAAATAGAACTTTAATACATACACACCTACTACTATATTTATTAAGGATAATCTTAATAATGCTCTTAAGAATGGCTTTACACAGCCTGTGTTCTCTTCCTGTCTGGTTTGTAACATCTAATTAGAATAAATATAGAACCATGTCAAAAAACATTCTTTTTCTGTAATTGCCTTAGTTCAAAGGGACATAATGATTTTTTTCTTGATTTATTTTATTTATTAGTTGGCTTGACCTTTGAATGGAGATACAAAAGAACAGGCTAGGTAACAGGAAATATAGAGATAATCTTCAGGCTAGAAAAGGACTTTGAACAAAAAATTTTACTCATTTTGCCTACCTATATTTTGAAAAATTATTAAACATAAGTTGTCCCATTGAATCCTGTCCCCTTTGAGATCAATGAATAAAAAGACTTAGCATGTTACTGAGTCAAAAATGTGAATCTCTCAAACTGTGATTGCAGCCAATCAGATTTTGCCTTACAATAGGGTTTGTATTCTAAAACAGTAGAAAACAAAGATTGCACAAAAATAAACCCTCATTTCTGCAAGTGATTGAACATGAGGAAATGAGAATTAATTTTTATGGGTTAGTTCAGTGCAAAATACATCTATCCTTGGAAAACAGCTCAGGCAAGGTAGTCGACATTCTGGATAGAGAAAGTGGCATAGAGAGGACCTGTGCCTGCCTCCCCAATATTTAAAGTGCTCACCAGAAGGTATAGAATCTCTTTGTTCTTGGTAGTTTCAAGAGAAATGTGTTAGTGGCAATTTATTGAGTGTCTGTGTTCAGTTTCACTAGACCTTACCCTTTTCTTACCAGAATTTACTCTTGCCTCTGGTGTTAGTGGAAAATGCCTTTTGGATCAATGTGAAATATAAGAAAAAAGCAAACAATTGAGGTTTTTCTATTTTTTTTTTTTAACTTCCATTGTTGTTTGCATACAAAAGTTCATTATCAGCTAAAGTGATATAAAGCCCACATCAGTTTATGAACCTCAATTGTATATGCTGTGACACTAATTTCTTGGCAGTATTCATTGAAGGAAGAGGAGATGTGCACCATTCTGGTTTTGTCTTATTTTCTGAGCAAGTGACTGAGGAACACTGACCCAGAAGAGATCTAGACGTCATCTTTGGAATCCTCCTAGGGATTCTATATAAATACTTACTTTTATAGGAGTTAAAAATTATTTTTAGAGAAGCTTTCACAGAAGTCTACATAGAATGTCAATATATTTGTGTCAACAAATCAGTAACACAAAGATGGTGGGGATTCACCTGAATACTCATTAAGCTGTATATACATTGTGTTAGAAATCCCAATTTTTGTACTAGGGTAAAAAATCAAAGCAAAGCAAAAAAAAAAAAAAAAAAAAGAAAAAAAAACAAGCTG
>VWZT01006300.1:38189-113246 GCA_013397055.1 Pachycephala philippinensis
AAAAAAAAAAAAAAAAAAAAAAAAAAAAAAAAAAAAAACAAGGAAAAAAAACCAAGCTGCAACTTTGACAGAGGAGCTTAATAAATAGTCCAGACAGTCCAAACTCTGTCATTTAGCCGAAAATCATTAGCTATTGCTACAGTTTTGAAGACATGGATTGCAGCCCAGATATTTAGCTTCCTGCAAGTAATAAAAAAAGGCATTAGGCTAGCAGTTTAGTTTTTTAATAAAGCTAACTTTGGTCCATGGAATTTTAATACTATTACAGTATAGGGCACTTGAAAGTTAAGCATGTTTCCATCTCTTTTGTTACGGTAGTGTGCTTAAAGTGGGCATAAGTTATATTAGGTTTTTTTGCATTTGCAGAATGTTTTGCTATACAAGGCTGAATGAGCACTTCGTCTAGGTCTGCAGTGAAGAAAGAGCGGTGAGATCACTATGCTGACTATACCTGAAGTTCAAGACTAAAGCTGTTGGCATTCAGTGTTTTTTTAATTGAGAAAGCACATAATAATAATTTACAGAATTGCACACAAGCACAAATTAACATGCTAGGGATTAGAGAAATTCTCAGTGCTACCCTAGGCCAATTTGGAGTGACTGGGTCTAGAACAATCGAGGCAGTTGGGAAATATGCTCTGGCACAATGTGGAATTGAAGTGTTTGTGAGCTGAATGTGATATGTATGGTTAAACAAGCCCACATAGACTCGATATGAAAAAAAGGTGTAGAAGGTTAAGATCTGTAGAGGGGCTTGTAGTTTCTCATAACACTTCAAAGGAAAACCCATTAAAAAATGCTTCAGAGTTTTAGACGTGTAAGGGTACATGTTAAACACAGGACACAACATAAACTTCATAATGCTTAAAGCTGTTTTTAGCAACAAATAGGTATCCAAATTAGCTCAGTTTTCCAAAATGCATAGAAATGGAGAAAAGGGGCACTTTGAGTGTAAAGGGGTAGCAAACATAGAAAACTGACCTCATAGAGTATGTCTTCCTTTTGCTATTTTCTTCTCCTTTACAGAATTGGAGACTTTGAAAGACGGGAATGAATTCTCTGCGCGGCAAAAAAATAATTCCCTTCTCAGCTAAGCTGGCAGTTTCAGCGTTTGCGTCAGTGTAGAAATGAACTCAATATTCTACCTTTATGAAGTTAAATGTAATCCTACTGAGATAGCAGACTTGCATATTAACACTTCCTTTACATGCTTGCAATTACTTGAGCACCCTGATCACTGTTTCAAGAAATAATGACAGTGATGATGATGATGATGATGATGATGATGATGATGATGATGATAAAGTAGGAAGTGTCCATTGAAAAACTTACTAGTCATCTATGTTGGAACTGGTCTTGATAGTTCCCTTTTATTTGTCCCACCCGTATTTCACATAAATATATGCTTTCATTGTGAAATATAAAGACCTTCTTATAAATAATATTTCTAAGATTTTAATTTACATATTTTCTGTGTGNTTGAATTTCCATTAAGTCTGGCAAAATAAAAGCTCAACATATATGCCAGTTTAGTACAGAAAGAGTAATAGACTGGAATTATTAGAATACTGGTGCTTCTGCTTACCTGAAGTAAAAGATTTTGGGGTGTTTTTGTTTTTCTTTTTTCCTTTTTAAGGACTTTTTAATTAATTCAAGTTCAGATTTTCTTCTTTGTTCTTACTGGGTGTGTCAGTCATTTTGAAGTATGTTTGTGATTATCTGTTTTATCAGATCTGATAAAGCATCCCACAGACTTTTTGTGTGAAGAATGCTGTGTGAATGAGAAATTCTGGCAGAAAAGAACAATTCATTGCCTATTTAAAATAGATATTCATGATAAGTATCTTGGTTCAGCCACAACAAACCTCTTGAAAAACACAATAATATTTTCTGAAAATATGCTGTTTTAGTGTGACTAATGTTGTGCCTGATGCCCCCCAGGACGCGGTTGGCCCTCCTGGCTGCCAGGGCGCTACTGACTCCTATGCAACTTTCCATCGACCAGGACCCCCAGGTCCCGTTCCATGTTGCTGCTTTCCATCCTGTTGTTCCCTGGTTTATAGACCAGGGTTATCCCATCCCAGGTGCAGAAACCACCACTTTTCCTGGTTAAACTTCACATGGTTGGTGATTGCCCATGTTCCTAATTTGTCGAGGTCTCTCTGCAGGACCTCTCAACCCTCAAGGGAGTTGATATTTCATCTAAATGAAACTGCTTTGATTTGGCCTAATAAATATATTCTTCCACTACCAGTTCTAGTAATAAAAAAGGAAGTTTTAAGCCTTCTCATCTTTATTTGGAAATGTTTAATACTTAGATGTCAATACTATGGCTCAGCTGACTAATAGCAAGAAAGACAATCAAATGCGTCAGATTTACAACTTTAACTATGTTATGTCAATATATTTTTGCTTTAAGCAATATTTCCCACTTTTTTTTTTTTTTTTTTTAGTTTAGACCTGAGAGGTAAAGTTTAAGTTGAGTGTTTGCACTTTTTATATAAAACCAAATCAAGCAGTAATACTGTGTTTTCTGTTGAATTTGTTTTCATCACTGTAAGCACAGGCAGGGAAGATTAGGAAAAAAAAAAAGAAAAAACATGGCATTACTCACCTCTTAACACTTAAACAAATGTTATATGGTTCAAGCTACAATATACACATCTTAAAGTGATAAAATCTCTAGACTGACCCCCAAAACCTAAGCTCTTCTACCACTGACACCCAAGTCTTTAACCTTCTTTCCTTACTTCTCTTCAGTGTCTTCTTCGAATAATGGTTCTTCCAGGAACACGATTGCAAAAACTCTCTGCACTTCTTGCTGCACACAAATTAGGATGTGAAAATCAATGGGTCTGTCCTCAAGGAGCTGCATTCTGGCCTTATGACCTCACATAGTTTCCAGCTAGCTACTCAGTCTACTGGCCTAACTTGTTATCTTAGCACACTCCACATTCACATCCTATTTTTTTCAGGTGCATTTTCAGTCCTGCACTCACCTTTAACTGACTTTCAGGTTGTAATTTTCTACCTATTACTCAACTGCTTAACCCTTGATTTCCTGCTAAGTTTAGGCAAAATTTGCTCCATGAATTTATTCTCATATAAAGAGATATTGCACAAAGAGAGGCTTAACCTTATTTATTGTGTGCCCTTTGAAGTGTCATTTTGTCCTAAGCTGTCCTAAGTGTTCATGAGCACAGTTAACTCTGAGTGAAGCATTTTATCTTCTGAAGAGAAAAATTTTGTATTCTAAATCAGAAGCCTGTAGCACGTCTTAATGAATGGAATCAAGCTTGGAATATCCTGGGTTTTTTTTGTTTTTGGTTTTNTTTATCCTCGGTAGAAGGAGAAGGGAAACCCCAAAAAAATTTGGAGATACAATGATGAATAAATCTGAACTGGAAGTTTGCTACACATAAATGAGAAATGTAGAAATAAAGCTGTCCAGCCACAGATTCAATAGGTAATATAACCATTCTCAAACCACAAAATAATAGTATGCAAATTATTTTCAGAAAGTTCCAGAAGACAAATCCAGTCAACCAGCATAGAAACTTTATTTGAATCAAGTAAAATTTATTCCATTGTTGCAGGTACCTTCTAGTCAGAGGAATTGACTTATATAGTAGAAGGAATAGAAGCTTCAGGTCTCTGAAGGGAGACACAGTGGAACACAACAGCAGCAAAGATCAGAGTACCTGGTTTCTGTTTGTGGTGGGAAGTGAAAGTGTGTCATTAGGAATGGTACAAACCAATGTTAGCACAGGTACTGACAGCCAAAGCAGCATGTGTTGGCATCAAAGCTTGGCAAAGGATATCAGAATCCATTCAGAGACTTCAAACCTTTTTAACCCTCTCCCACACCTACTCTCCAATAAGTCTGAAGTTTGAAATGCATTCTTCTCTGTAATATTAATATCAGAAGTGAAGGAGAAAGGATTCAGAAGAACACTGATCCATCTGTCAGCCATTGATCACTCCTTATGATTTCAATAAAATGAAGGAACAAAATATGAAAAACACGAGAATTTGCCCACAAAATGGTCTAAAGCTCATAAAGCAAGTCTCCACAAAGGTTACATTGCTTTCTTGTTTACATTTACTATATGCCTTAGAATGTTCTGCTGAGTTTATACTTTCAAAGGCTCTAGACCATAATGCACAAAATACTTTAGAGGATAGGTAACTGTTACTTGTATAAAAGGTAGTACAAGCCTTTCATCTTCCTTCCTCACAGCATGCAGTAAAAACTGGCATCAAAATACAGCTACTCCCAAAATAAATTGAGAGCATATATATACACATGACTGCAGTCTCATTAAAAGTTCTTGAAAGTATCTGTGTCTATAAAAAGGAGCTGCCTTTTTCCTGAAGGCAAAATAGTTTCTGCATTTTTCTGACTTTGTCTCTGTTTCAACTTCATTTGTAAATCCATTCATCTGCAATATGAAAGGAAAAAAAAAAATCTTAATCTGGGTTAAAAAAAAGAAAAGATAAAGAAGACAGCTAAAACAGATAAAAACGTAATTTTATAATCAGTTTTTCAAATAATTAGTTAGCAATTTCTACTTCAATAACTTAAGTCATTACTATTTAATTATTGATATAGCAAATAAAAAACATTATACTACTGAACAGGTCTTTGCATCTGCAATGAAGAGCAACAGAGTGTAACCTCATGGTGGAAAAAGAGAGGCTCCTGTACCTGTTGCACCACACTTAAGGGCCATCCACTTGCGATTTGGAAGCCTACCATTCATTCATTTGGCACCTCCTGATCTCTCATCTCCAAATCCTAGGGCTGCTGTACAGTGACATTGTCCTGGTGTCCTGAGTACTCTTACCCTCATGGTCCAGCATTGGCAGAGTGTGAATTGTTATCATGCTGGATTTCTTACAGAAAATAATGGATGCCCAGAGAAGCAGACTTGTCTGCAGTGCCCATTGCTATTCATGGCAGGCCACTGGGCAGAATGTTCCTATTGCTTTCTCTTCCCTCTATCTATGTTTTTATTTGCATGTTTGGGGTTTTTTTGCTCAGTCTTGGGTTCCTGAAATTGGTGAATTCCATCAGCTGTAGGCCGCACAAGGGAGTTTCTGCACCTCTAAGCCTCTCTCAGTTTTTTGCTCCATGGCATAAGTAATTGAGTTGTTTTGAGTTGGGCTGGGTTTTTTGGGGGGTTTTTTGGGCAAAGATAAATAGAGACCAGAATAAGAAAAGCGACAAGAAAAAGCAATAAGAAAAGCTTTTCAGTTAAAAGTGTTTTAACCCTGATTGCAGTCAGGAGTGAAAAGATGAGTAAAGAAACAAGGTTTTATTTGAAGATTAGTTTAGAAAATAACTATAAGAATTTATTTTTTCCTACAGTTCTGGTCTGAGTTGAAAATAAGCCTTTACATTTCATGTTAAAAAAAAGTGGACATAGATTTAGTTTGAGTTTCTAGAAGAACTTTAACAGATTAAAAAGCCCTAAACAAACACAGTCAAAAACATACAGTCCACATTTTAATCTTTCACAGAATATTTGAGTCACTATTTTAATCAACAACTATATTAAAAATACGTACTGTTTGTAAGAACACCTGTGGGGAATAAAACTGCAGCTAAAAGGAGAAAACATTTAATAATGGAAATAATTATCTCTTGAAAAAATGAAGAAGCCAATACGATGAACAGGTTAAAAGTCCACAGAGTAATACTATAAAAAAATAATCTCATATCACAATGTAACAAGGATACTTTTTGATTATAATAAAAATTGGTTTGAAAAATGCAATATAGAGATAGTAACTAATTAAGAATGTGGTCTACAGGCATGTATTTTACCAATGAAGTAAAAAACTGGAGATGTTTTGAGATCTGAATCATAAAAGACAAGCTGACTGGGAAATTATAAGACTAATCCAAGAACCTGGCAGTGTTCATAAATATTTAAGTATAAGAAACAAAGATTTCAGCCTTACTTGATAGTCAGTTTTGTATCTGGAGTAAAAAAGTCCCAGTAACTTGTAAAATAAACAAAAACAATAACTTGCAAAATAAAGATTCTTTTCCCAGTAAGGTAACTTAAGCAAAGTACAAATCCAACAATCCTTAAATAAAAATTCTAAATACAAGATTTCTTATGGTTATTCTCTGGAGCACATTCTAAACATTTTTGCTATTTCATTCTGTACTTAGAGTACCTCTACCAATGATCTCTTCAGAATTACCAACCTTCATAATGTCTGGACGTTTCAGCAACTGTGTAAAATAACTCTTCTAAGTGCTCCAGTAAGTAGTTCAGTTAATCCAGGATTTGGCAATTTATTCTGAGTCAATACTCAAATATTTGTTAGCGTGGTACTCCAGGTTTTAACATTGTAATTATTTTAAGTGTCAAGTAAAAACGAGCTTCAGAGAAGTAACAGATATTAATTTCCCAATAACGCATTTTGCTATGATTTAGTCCTTTCAACTTAATAAATATAAATTAAATTGCTCTGGTTGTTTGTCTTGATTTGGGTTTTTTTTTATGCAATAGTTTTGTACAGCTTCAAGAAGAAAAATTCACTTTCAGTTCTAAATTGTTGGGACTGACTGTTTTGAAAAGAATGCTAACAATATCTTTAAGCAACTAGTCATTTGCTTTCTGCTTGCCTGGGTATATTCCTTTAGCTTGCTAACAAACCACTCTTACTACAATAGTTGAAAGAAAAACTATACAGAATAATGAAATCACACCTGGAAATCTGTTCCAAAATTCTGAATTCAAATATACATTTATGGCAACCATTATCAAGGTCAAGTTGGATGGGGCTTTGAGCAACCTTGTCTAGGAAAATGTGTCCCTGCCCATGACAGGGGGGTTGGAACTAAGTGATTTTAAAGCTCCTTTAAACTAAAACCTTGCTATAATTCTGTGATTCTATGACATATAATGACAACCCCTTCCCTGCTCAAATAGGAAAATAAAGCCTAGTTCACAAGCATTTGCGCTCATGCCCCAAAATAACATGACCAGATGCACAGAATACTATTCTGTTTCAAGCCCTGTTGTCATAACCAATATGAGTTTAGTACAGTATAACATACACGAGTCACATATTTGCATGCATATTGCATGAAGCTATGCAAAAGCAATAAAAAGTGTTTTGGGGAGGTATATAAAGTTTTCTAGACATGAAAAGTCAGCTTAAGTTAGTTTACTTTCAGATACTGTAACTGGGAGAAGGTATCACATAATGTTAACTCATTTTCAGACCAGCCAAAAGTATGACTATATCTATCTGTAAAACTAAAGTGTAAAAGAGACCAGAATATCTTTTAACAGTTTATTATCCATGTTTGGAATTACCTATCCTGAAATCATGTTTCCTCAGTTGCATTTCCATCCTAACTCCCAGGTCAATTCACTCAGAACATGCTTGTCATAGATGACAAACAGGCACTCGTATTTTACTGATTTCAACGAAGTTTATAAATGGATCACCCACTAAAACAGCTACTGAGCAATTTTTGAAGACACTGTAAATCAAGGTGAAGGAATGGTGAAAAAAATTCTGAGATATTTAGTCAGATCAAATCAACACCAATTTTCCCCCTATTCTTCCATTTACTTCCCAGCTACCATATCAGCTTTTGGTATATTCCTTCTGAAGTTGCTATTTCAGCAATTTCGATTTATTTATTCAGACACCATTCTTAGACTGCGGTTCTTGCAATGTCAAATAATAAAATATTTCTATATGTTTTTCTCCACAGAGTTTAAAAGCAAACTGATTTTGAATAATAAGGTACTAAAAAAATCCAACTAAACCTCATTGGCTTTCCATTTCTGCAATCACAAGGGTAATTTCTTGAAAACAGCTCTTTCCATCTTTACTGTAATCCTCAAATCACAGTGCAGCATTATTGTTTACATTTGTCATAGAGCAATTTTTAAATGTCACACGGTGATAGGACAAACCAGCAGAAGACTGATAGCCTTAGGAGCCAGTTTCAAAACTAAATCCACCTTCTCTGTATCCCCTCCTTTCTTTGTTTAAGTGTTAGCAGCACAGTTGCATTCTTGGCACATTTGCATATCTCTAATTGTTCTTTGTTTCCAAGAATAAAAAAAATGTAAAACAAGTTATAGATTTTGTCCACATTCAGCATAAGCAATAAAGCTTAAAGATCTGTGAGATTTGACTGCCTTCAATTCTTGTCTCTTGTATTTTATAAATGAAAAATTAGAGGATATGAAGAAAGAGAAAAGGTACTATTTTCAAGTAAAGAAAGCCAGAAATAAGTGCATGTAAATGGTTGTGGTTCTACATGGCAGATTTAAGGAAAGATATGAAAACAATTCAGCCTATTTTTTTTACCCAGTATCAAATGGAGTACATCTGCTGAAACCACATGCACAATAATATCAATGCAGATTAAAACCCAAAATCTGTAACTAGTAACTGTTTTCAGAATAAATTCCAGACTGAAATAGTTTTAAAGAAGAATTTGAAACAGAAAATGAAGATTAGAACAGCACTATCCTGTAATTCTGGATTTTATACTCTGGGTAATCACTTAACATTTAATAAAACATCAGCATTCCCACATGCTGTGCAGCCCAATTTTACATCTGTCAAAACCCTGCATGTATTCATGAACTCTTTAAGATTGGTGAGCTATGAAAATGCAGATTTTGGAAGCAATATTTTCTGGAGGGCAGAAGGAGAACTGGTAAAGCATGTTTTGTAAATGAGTTCAATATTAGAAGCCCAAGACCTCTTACCACCAGTGTGGTGGGAAAAAAACCCAAACCAAACCAAAATGGGAGCTAAATAGAAGAAAAATTAAAAGGCATAAAAATTGAGGTACAAAAATTTTGTAAAGGGTTACAACAAGTTCCCCTGGAACTCAAGATTAAAAGACTAACTGGAACTTGGATGTCAGAGATAGATTGAAATCATACTTCCAGCATCTCTCATTATGAAATTATTACATTTTATTATTTCTTAAAATTTTATTTGCATTTAATAGCCAATGGAAGCAGCAGAACTTAAGGTGATATGCATTTTTCTGCATTGTGTGTCTTATGCCTGCCAATTTTCTTTTGTTCATATTTATAAGTAGAATAAATTAAAACCACAAACCAAAACACATCCCACTAAAACCCTCAGGTATTTCCTGCACAGACTGAGAGAAACACTCTATGATGCTTGCTCAGTTTAGTATTCAAGATGTTTTGAGGTAGTGGAACCTCGGTACTAGGGCAGGAATGGCAACGGTGACTGGGGTCAGCTGAATGCCCAGCAATCACCAGGTAAATCCACAGGAGACTTGAAGCCAAGCTGGGAATTCAAATCATCATGGCAGTGCTGAGATCTGCAAGAAATAAGGCCCAAACACAGCACACCTCTGATGTAACTCAGGCAAGGACTGAGCCTAAATGCAGTGTGTAGATCAATAGGCAGAATTTGCACACACAGGGGCCCAGGTGAAGCATTTGACAGCTCTCTGGCAGTATATGACTTTCTATTTCTCACTTCTCTTTCTGGAAATTTTTCAGTATTTATAGATATCTGGTCCAAGGTCACACAACTGCACTATATCATAGCTGGCTTTCAACACAAGCTGCTCAGCCTTGGGGAACAGGTTGCAAAGAATTATGGAAAAACACAGTTATAGGCTGATCAGGTCAGCTAAACCCACTTGATGCACTCAGGACTCTGATAGAAAAAAATCTTTATTATTCAAAACCCAGAGGTTTGTTTATTTTTTCTCATTGTTGCTTCAAGTAGATCCTTAGGCAAATATGAGAGAAAAATCTACTGATGTTTTTATTTAATGTGTTACTTCAGAAAATTTTAGCCTCAAAAAACTAATTCAAATTTGATTCTAGGATTCCTCACTTACCTAGTTTCTCTACAGTTGCCATTATTTTGGTAGCAGAAGATTCAGCACCAGCATATTTCTCCAGAAAGAGGATATTTTTATATCTTTCACCCAATTCTCAGGTTACCTCATAATTCCCATCTTGATCTCTGTATCTCTTCATCTCTGTGGTGCCTTCATCATTACCAAGGCTCAGAGGTACACTCTCTTCTGTCTTGAGTCTGTCATTCACTCCAGAACCAATACACAATGTGCTTACTTAGAAAATTTAACTCCTGGATTATTGAGGCAATCTCACTTAGTGTTCAGCAGAAGTCTTGTGGAGAAGTCCTATTTGGCTTTAGGATTTCCACTGAAAATTGTATGTAAGTCTTGTCTAAAATCAGGATTAGTCACATATTTGTTTTCTAAACTAAAATACTGTTAATGCAAAAATTCCCTTAGTGTGAGTGATGAAAATTGTTCAATGCACAGGAAACATGCACAAGTTTGTATTTTAATGTGACCGATCAATCTCTGTGAACAGAATATCTTGAAAAATAAACTATGCAAATTGCATAACAATACGTAACATTCAAAGACTTGTACTGTTTGCATATGTATAACTTGTGTTTGAAAACAAATGATAGATTTGTGAAAGATTTCCACTGCAATTACAAGCAGCTGAGCTCTGCATGTATCTGAAAGCTAAGGAATGAAAGTCATGATCTGTGCAGAGTGTCCAGAGATCAAAGATGGCTGAAAGACTCATGCCCCTGAAGAAATCAAGCCAAGCTGGACTAACAGTCAAGCTGCTTGCTATATTGCATAGCCATAGAGAGTTATATAATTTTACTCCATAACTATTAGCAATAATTCACTGAAAAATATTTTCATTAAAGCTGTTTATGTGGTCTGCTCCAGAGCTTCTCAAAGTCCTTGACCAACATGCCTGTAACTGTAAATAAAAGGAGTTATAACCCTTCTCTAGAATTCCCTCTGAGAGAAAATATAAGATTCAAAACATTGTAGAATACACATACAATTAATTTCAGAAGGACAATGGTTAATTTGAATGGAAGCTTTATATTCACCTCTAAGTATATGACTTTGTTTCTGTTATGAAAACACCCAGAAAAAAAAAAAAAAATTCATCCCCAAAACTAACATTTTCATGCCTGGCTTTAATAAAGCATTTGAAGCCATGGTACAGGTATTTAAATGATGAAAATACATACCACGAAGAAGGCAGGGTACCCCTGCCTTCAGTGTTTAGCTCTCAGTGAAACGCAAAGGTCATTCATCAACCACTACATGCCTATCCCATTTCTAGAAGGACTCTTCTACATGCTCATCTTTTGGGTTTTTTTCCTAACTCATCTCTTTCATTTAACCATGACTGAAATGTTCTGGGGGCAATAAATCTGATTTCTCAGTATTCTCTCTGAAAGGACAAATTCTGTGAAATGGCCATTTATAGTACTCTGTAGTCCTATCAAAGAATTCTTCAAGCAGTGAACTTTCCAAAGGGTATACACATAGACAAATATTTACCCTACATCTATAATATCCCATCTTGTAAAAGCTTGATACACATACTGCATACTGCATGCAAGGAGATGGGGGAAAGAAAAAAAAGAAAGAAAAACTGTTTTTCTGTTTAAAGAACAGTTGCAAAAAATGTGTGAATAGAATGTAACTGAATAAATGAAGTCTGAGTGATTAAAATGCCTACTGACCATGAGTAATTAATATATTTTCAATGTACTAGTAACACCAAATAAATGAACCATATGCTAAAAGAAGCCATCTGTGTTAGTAAATACTCCAATATAAGATGTTAAGTAAAATTAGAAAATTTATCCTGTCTCTTTTATTAGCAAAGGAAATTTGGGGAACTAAATGATGGTATTTGGAAATTTAAAAGTCAAATATTGGAAATACAGCTGGTAGACTTTAATGAAGGAATGAAAAAACTCCTTTGCTCTCTACAGCTGTTGAAAAATCAGAAGATTTGTTATGCAGAGGGGTTTAATCTGTTGGGGCTTACATCTCCTAAATTTTACTTGGAGATTCAGATGTGAATAGAAATCTCAGGATAAAATTAACTCAAGACCAGTGAGCTTGAATGCGTGAATTTTTGCATAGGTAAAACTGTTTAAAACTTAGAAGTCACAAAGCATTTCTGCACTGTGTAATAGTTACGTGAAAGTATACAAAGACTGACCTTAGCGTTGTGCTGGATCTCAATGTACTCCCAAGGCAAGAAAGACTGATCCACACTGGGACAAATTCAGGAGAAGACTGCTGGGATGCTTGGGACAATAGCACTTGTGGTGTTAGGAAAGTCTGAGGGAACAGGACTTGGTTAACCTGGAGGAGAGACAAATTTGGGGGGAACCTAACAGCAGGAAGGTCTCTCATCTAAGAGACAGAGGCAGGTCCTTCACAGAAGTGTGTAATGGGAGGATGAGTGATGATGGGCCTTGTGGGGTTATAAGAGTGGGCTGTAGGCAGCCTTGGCCTTGATGGCTTGCGGCTGAGTCCCTGGGGGAGGGAAGGCCAGCACTGAATGCGGGTGTGCTGATTTTGGTAACAAGAAGCATGTGAGTGGCCCGAGAGATGGGTATAAAAGGCTGTGCTGCAGGATTACAAGAGGGATACTGAGCCTGATGCCTGCCACTGCTGAGCTGGTGCTTGCTGGTGCCTCCCTCTGTCTGCCACTCTCTTCTGCCACTACCTGCCTCTGCCTGCTGATGCCTGCTACCCTTCTCTATGCTGGACGTTTTGGACTCTGACATCTGGTGCCCCGTGTTTGTATGTATCGTGGCGATAATTGGCTTTGAGCCTTAGAAGCTCTTGGAGGCTCCAGCAGTATAAGCCTCCCGGACTGCAATCCACTTGGGGGAAGTGGAAAAGCCGGCCGGCGCGTAATCCCTGGGCGGGGCTGTGCCCAGGAGAGCCGTGAGTAGCCTACGCATGTAAATCCAGGATTGGACTGCCTTGGGCGACCATGCCTCTGGGAAGGACGGTGAGCCATTGTAGCTCTTGCCCATGCGTTATTACTGCAGATGGTGCCACATTTTTATATTGCAAACTATGTTGGTCCAGTGTACACCGACATCTGGAATGTTGGCCTTGTGCACACCAACAGGGCCTGAGTAGGCACACGACAGACTTGGATTTGAAAGTTTTTTCCCCCCAAGGAATGCCTAGTGGTGGAAGATGATGCCTTGAGAAGTTATGCTGTCTTTGTCCTTGGAGGTTTTCATCACCTCACTGGACAAAGCCCTGAACAACCTCACAATTGCCCCTGCCTAGAGAAGAGTTAGAAAAGTTCTGAGGTTCCTTACCAACTAAATTATTTTACAGTCTTATTACTTCAAAGCACTACAGTTGCTCAGCAAATTTCAGTGAAAACGGAAAGATTTTAAATGTCTTTTGTCAGCGCCTGACTCTGGTGGAGAATGATGTAATCTTTGGCAGGTAAACCAGTAGCCTGGACAGGAGCAGACTACATCCTAGCGTGCTTCTATTTCAAATTTTCAGGTCAATACATTAAAATAAATTGAATTGAAAAAAAAAGGAATTATGCCTGTTTATTTCCAAAAGCCTTATAGAAACCTGGGAGATCTAGGCTGGATGTATTTACATTTAAACATGTCAGTAAGGCCCCTCCTTAGGAAACATGTTAATATTCCAAGGAAGATTGATGGACTTACAGAGGCCTCAAATATAAATACACTGCTATATATTTAATGCAAGTATATAGAGAGGTAGAGAACAGATAGTATCACTGATGGATTTATTCTGTCAAATGTGTGCCTGTTGTCATCAAATCTCTTAGTACTACAAGATATTTTCTTCATGCTGATAGCATCACTTCTCAATATAACCCTGATAATTCAATCAGTTCAAGAACACTAATCCAAAAGGAACTCAGCATTGTCAGTCGTGACATTCATGGAATGACTTCTCTGCCAGAACCTAGCTTTAATTTTGCGCTCAGAAGAGACTCTTCCCAAAAAATGAAATTGCTGTCAAGTTTCTAGGAGCTGAATACACGATGATATTTTCTGAACATTTCTTAAAAAAACCCCAAACCTACAAAAATGAAGTTATTCAGTAGATGAAATGACAAAAAGCAAATGTAAAAAAAAAACCCCTAGTATATTTTTATGGTATAGGCAACTGAATGCTACAGTAAGGAGCTGAACTTTATCCATATTTCTACCATGGACACTTATGTAATTTCTTATGTTCAAAATCATTTCATGTACAAAAATGGAACACACTTGGTTAGGGAAGGCAAAACCTTATTGATTAAAATTTTAGTAGTTGAATTGTTCAAATTATTAGTTCATTGCTAACAAAGTTAAAATTCTTTTATAGAAGAATACCTTCATGCTATCTACCACTTTCCTGGTGTTATGCTCAAATCTCCAGTTTTCCTCCAAGCCATAAGGCTGTTGATTTGTGACAGAGGGATAAAGTCAGTCATTAGAATCCTGTAGTCTTTGACAGGTGGTGCTCAAGATAGGAACTTCTTCTGCCTCTACATCAGAGAGGGATGTTAGTTTCTTTCTCCTCAGTTTTGAGACTGCAGGGGTTTATTTTAACATTATCTGAAAACAGTACACACCATTTCATATTTTCCAAATAATTTTTTTTTTTTTTTTTTACCCTCTCATTTCCAAAACTGGTTTTACCCAAGCAACACCAAGTTGCACTTCTTTAGCCTGGGACCTCTGATACTTTCCCTGTATTTCCATTCTTCCATGCCACATTTTATTCTAGAGTCATAGGCAGCTCAGCTGACAGAAAATAACTACATGTTTTTCCATAAACTAAAATGAAACTAACACAAATTTAGAAAATACTTACCTGACTGCTAGAAAATTGTAATTACAGCTCAACAAGCTCAAACCAGCTCATGACAGGACACATTGAGACAATCCTGCCCCTGTACTGTCAAGTGAGTGCAAACACTGTGTCCTTCTACTGTGGACTATCTGCCCACTAATTCTGAGCACACAGTCAATCCCACTGTGCTAGAAGGAAGCTGTAAAATGAGTAGATGCTGTTTTCCAAACAGAAAAATAAATATGTGATTTTACATAGTGTTTGTAACAATAACCAAGATTAAATATGCCTCTCTTCTTCAACCAAAAAGCAGATACCTAAAATCAGATCTTTTGAAATGTTAGTCATCTAAAGTTGAGCACACATTGTTGACAGCAGATGCTTTCTACTGGGTTCAAGTGGGATTAAATTAATTTTCGCTATAGAAGCCGATATGGGGGTGTGTTTTGGATGTGTGACTAAAAGAGGGTTCATGCACCAGTGTTATAACTGTTGCTGAGCAGTCCTCACACAGCACGAAGGTCTTTTTCCCCACTCTGCCCACAGTGGGTGGGCTGGTGATACACAGGGAATTAGGAGGGAACATAGCTGTGACAGCAGACCCCAACTAACCAAAGAGATGTTCCATACCACCTGACATCATGCTGAGCAGTACAACTGGGTGTGTAATGGGTGTCGTGATCCAAGGTAGCTGTTGCGGGGAGACTGGCTGGGGATCAGTCTGCTAGTGGGAGGTGGTGAGGTTTTGTTTAATCTTTTAATCACTTCATATTTTTTCTATTTTTTCCTTCTCAACAAGAAGTTATTCTCACTTTTGTCCTGATCCTGTCTCCCATTCCACTGAGGGTGGTGGACTGAGCAACTGGGCAGTAAGTTAACTTCCATATAGAGAATACTCAGCATTGAATATTTTGGTTTTTTAATAGTTTTGTGTGTGAGAGTCAATGTGTGTTTCTGTGTGAATTTACATAATTACATAACTATAAATCACCAAACATTATTGACACTAAATTGCAGGACTTGACATTACTATGTTATCCAACTTAATAAGTGACTCAATTTAATAGGTCTCCACAATGTATTATCTGAAGAGAAAAAAATGATGATTTTACTTCTTCATCCTTGTTCATTGGTTTGTTTACTAAAAAATTCCATTTACACCAAGTAGACTTGACTTAATCAAACTGAAAACTAATCTTGACTTAATCAAACTGAAAACTAATCTTGTGAGTAATTCCATTGCAGTGTCTATTAGCTGGAACTATATTTACACAGTATCATACTAATTTCCTCTGCAATGTGTAATAGACATACACCAGTATAATCTAGCTCAACCAAAGTGCTACAAACATATTCATCTCCTAAGACTTTCCTCAAGGGGAGTTTTCCATTTTGCCATTGTTATGATCCAGTTATTACAATTATTAGAAAGATACTTCTGCCCAAACTAGGCTGCAAACATGACCATATGCCGAAGTCAATAGTACGGAGTTTTATTTAAGAGTAAATGTGACGTAGAAAGAGATAGAAAGAAACAGGAAAGAAAAGGAAAAAGAGTAGAAAGGTATAGAGTTACCACCCATTGGATCCCGTGACAAGACTTGGCTTTTGCAATTTTATTGCCTATCAATCAAAATGATGGTTACTGTCTTGTTCTATTAAAGGCAGAAGAAAGCCACAGAAACCTCAGTTCCATACCTTGTATGTTCTCACTTTCAGGTGGGGAATGGTCAGGTAACTCCCCTGGGGCGAGGAATTTCACACTGAATGATGTAATGATGTGGATACCACAGCTGCTTCTCATCTCAGCACAGCTGAGTCAACTCTGGCCCATCAGAAGGGGTGAATGCTTTCAGACCACCAGTACTTCCCTGGAGGGGAGTTTTCACAGCTCAGCCATCATGTAATGGAGGACATTGGCAGGATAAAAAAAAACATCCCAGAATTTGCCTCTTATCAGCCTTTTCCCTTATCTTGTTCAACACCCAGCTTTAACTTCCTCTGATGGGTGTGCTCACTCTCTGCACCTGGGCACTTAACCGGATTGTTTGAGTCACTAATCAGTCCAGTCTCTCACAGCCATCTAAAATTACTTTTCCTGTCACACAAAATAAAATTGTGTGGCATATATAACACTACTATTCTAAAAAAAAGGAAATCAGCAAAGAGTTCAAAAGTTTTCCCTTCAGGAAAACAAAACAGTCAAACGGATTTCACTCTTTCCGTATTATGGGGCACACTGATAGGTTTAAGCAACTCCATTCTGAACACAAATTACACTTCCACTTTATAAAGTTATCCAGTGCTAGAAATAGCATACAAAGAACATTTAAGAGGCCTGTGATATACTTGCATTAGGATTCAAAATAAGCAATATCATCAGGGTTTGCTGAGAAATTAGTCTTGATAATGTTTAGATTAGACAAAGGAAATATTTTTATTGATTTCTTTGCTACTTTATGTGTTTGAGAGAGAGATATTAGAAGTTAGGATGTATGGCTCAGCCTGTAAATCTCAGGAATAAAGTCTTGCAATATAATAGCTAGTAAAATGATAAGATTTCTTCTGAAATTGATATAAAAATTAATGTAAATTAATTTTCTAATTAATTTCAGAAACGTGGCTAATTTATTTATTTCTGAACCAAATTTTTATTACAAATTTTCACAACTCTTCAGGTCCAGTGAAAACAGGAAGTGTTTGCATAGATGCAAAAAGAAGGAACATCACATCATTAGAGATTCTTTTCTGCATTTGTGATTATTTCCTTTTGGCAGCTGTTATCATTTTTCTGTTCCGTGACACTGAAAAGTATCATTACCTACAATTTAATGTAATTTTTTCTCTCACTCTTGTAGTGTGGATTGCTTTGGTAAAACTTGCAATAAACCTTGTTATGTTTCTGCGTTGTGATTTTTTAATTTTTTTTTTTTTTTTTAGTAAGATAGATGGAAAGACTTTTATCAAGATCTGTAGTGACAGCACAATAGTCAACAGTTCTATACCAAGAAAGAGTATGTTTAGATTAGATATTAAGAAGAAATTCTTCCTTATGATGGTGGTGAGGCCTTCCAAATGCTGCCCTAAGAAGTTGTGGATACCCCATCACTGGAACTATTTTAGTCCAAGCTGGACAGATCTTTGAGCAACATGATCTAGTTGAAGATGTCGTTGCTCATCGCTGGGGAAAATGGACTAAAGAGTGTCTAAATAGTATGGGCATTGAGTTCGAATAACTCCTTGTTTCACTGAAATAGTCCAAATTATATAAAAATAAGGAGACATAGTTTATTATTACAGTTACGACTTAAACCCACTATAATTTACAAGTTCCAGCCATCTTGTTTACTATTACTACTGCATCTCTCAGGAAGTGCTGTCAGATCTGTCAACAATGTTCACTCAGTAAAGCAAGAATGTACAAATATACACATATGTTCCTGAAGGCTTCAACTTTCCATTTGCTGATTGTAAGAATTATTTTAAAAAGAAGTGTGATTTCCCAAGACTGATAAGGATTTCTGTTTTGGAACAGAGTCCAAACAGTCTAAGAAGGTGAAAATGAAGGTTTGTTATGATTACATACACAGTGAGATATATGAAAGAGACAAGTGCATTAATGTTTCACTGATAGAAAAACACTTTGGGCAATCATCTCTTTCATCCATGGAAACCAGATTGTAGCCCATAGAGAAAACCAAAAAAAAGTAATGTGAGCTACAGTCATAGAGGGTTGCACAGGTAGCCATCAAAATAAAACCACTGTATCTTGTTACTGCAAGGGTAAAAGGATGGATGAGAACCGAACAGAAAATCCTATCCTGAAAAACACCAGAAGAGGACATCAGCCAAGGTGAGCATGGGTCTAGCATATGAATCATTCTTCCCAAAACTTGCAATGCAGAAGAACAGAAGAAACTAAAAAGCTGCAAATAAATTACCGGGTTTTCAGTTTGCTTCTGTGATGCTACTACTTTGTGCAGTGGGTGTGCAGCAGACTTTTAGTAGCCTGCCTAGATTTCTATAAAGAAACATGGGAGGAGGCAAAAAGGGGAAAAGTACTAGTGGTGGGGACAAAACAATCATAGATTAGGTAGAGCTATAATCCACTTGAGATATATTTTGCAAACCTTATTCACACTGAACATTTACACTCGTTAAGGTTGGCCAAATCTGGCCAAGAAAAATGTTAACGCTGTGCTTCATCCAATCCCATTAATTTATAGGATGCTGGTGTTTCGTTGTTTCTATGTATTTGCGACACATACATAGTGTACAAAATAAATGTTTTATCAGGGACTTTTGATAATTTCTCATAGTTTTGATAAGCTGTCATTTCTGGAGATCACGTTCTGTGATAGCACAATTCCTTAAATTAATGCTTGCCAAAGAAATTAAAAAAAAACAACCAAATAAGGGAGTGTTCACTAAAAGATCAGAAGATAAGTTTAGGAGGCAAGGAAGGCAGTAGAGATAGCAAGTGTAGTATTCATGAGTGCAAGCAACTCAATGATAATTCTAAAATAACTAAACTTCTACCCTACTTTTTTAAAAATCCTTTCAGGAAAAGATGAAATTTTCCGAGAATTAGGAATTAATGAACACCAGGTAAATATTGCTGTTGATAAAAGTAGATAAGAAAGTATCGTAAAAAATTTTCACAAATATAAGTCAAGAGGTCAGTATGGTATGAATGCCATTATGTTAAGGGAATTAGATAATGACTTGCTGAACCACTTGCAAATATATAGCAGGCTTGATGAACTTACAAAAAAAAAAAGAAAAGGATTTTAGTAAACAAAGAGCAATTCCAGTGAAATCCTTAATTAGACTTTCATTCCGTATCCTAGAAGATATAGAGGTTTCTGCCTATAAAATTTAAATCTCAATTAGACAGAAATTTAAATTTAGAGTCAAAAGCAAAGTATGTTGATGTTAATGAGATGGTGGAAAAAGCTTGTTTTGATTTCAATATGCTTGCTATCAAGCCCACCTTGCAAACATACTGTTATATTTTAGAAAAGATGGGGAGGGAGAGAGATTTTTGAGACCAGAGTGGTTCTTGTTCAGTTGTTCTCTGACTCTCAAAACAAAAAGGAAAACTCTGCAGAGATCCATCAACTCTCTAGTTTTCCTCTGACAGGTGAAGAACAAGCAGAGAAAAAGTATGTCGTATGTTCCTCCCCATGTCAGCGGACAGAGGTGGAATTAAATGATCCTGAAGGTCCCTTCCAAGCCAAAGCATTCTATGATTTTATGTTTACTAAGATTAATAGTCAAACCCTCAGTCATGACAAGAAAAGTATAAGCACTTTAAAGCTCATTCATAATGAAGATTATTATAGGAGCTGGAGTTACCAATTTCTTCTATATTAAACTACTATTGATTGTCTTTTTCTGAGGAAATTTAACTGAAATTACTTGCAAATGTTTTTTTTTCTACAGGCCTCAGGTTAATTATAAATCCCAAGACTTAGATTTGCCATTCCAGAAAAGCAAAGCCGGGAAAAGTTAGGAGAAATAAGATATTATGAGCTATGTGCTTATCACCCAGCTGACAGGCACACAAAATTCCTCAAATTGATGTTGAGGTGTTCCTGATTCTTGTACTATGTCTCTGACAATGAAGGCTCTTCTGCTGAAGTTCACTTTAATCTCTTCACAGAAAAGGAATATCCTTTTTTAACAAAACCACCAGAACAAAAATTTTCTTTAGGACCGCTTGACTGTTTCTTGTTTATTAGGAGCAATTAGACTGGTACGTGGGGAAGAAACTTCGCAGCTGGAATAGGCAAAAATTTCTACATAATTGATCTTGAAATAGCAGAAAAATAAGGAAAAAAAGTGAAGTGGTAGATAGAAAAACTAGAATAATAAAACTGGAATATTTAACTATTTAACTGACTATTTAACAGGAAATCTTGGGATGACAAAATCATGGTTTGGGAATCATTGCATGAAACATGTCAGTACAGAAAAAGAAAAGGGAATATTGTAGAATAAAAGAAAAAAAAAAAACCCTCTTATAAAATATGCTTTGCATACTATATATTGTTTCAGCTATGGAACAGTGGTGATTTGATCAGAGTTTTTTTTAAAATTCTTAAGAAATTCATGATTATTTAATAAGTCCATTTTAAAAGGCACATAAGAATATTTTTTCTTCTGCTTTCGTTACCAGAAAACAGAGTGAAAAATCTGCTGCTGCATTTTCACAAGTATTTGTTTTTATCCTCAGAGTATTATTTCCACTCCAGAAGAGTACATAAAGAAATTTCCCTCAGTCTCTCAAATGTCAACTTTATTTCATCCTCTAGACCTCTCAGTACACAAACTAATTGAAAACTATGCTCCAGTTCTTCATCTGAAAAATGGGGATAATGCTTTCCCACTTGAATTACTCGGTTTTGGTGTTTTTCTGATTCTCCCCTCTTCCCCCATCTTCAGATTGGAGGGGAAAAGATTATCTCTTATCATTACAGATATGTGAAGTAAAGAGTTTTATCTTTTCTAGCAAGTGGTTACAGTAGAATAAATACTTTACTTTGGATAGAAAAGAAAGATTTTCACTCAGACATCTTTAATCTTCTAAAGTAATAAAAAAAATAATAAATTGAATCAAAATGGAAACTATGAAACCATTTTGTTGGGAATATATAAATGAGACACCAATTTTCCATGGCTGTTTTAAATGAAACTTTTTTTAAAGTAAATGCATTCAGACATTATAATATATAGTATTCAATCATTAATTACTTCTGTTGTTTAAGTATCTAAGATGAAAGTTATCTAGAAAATATAAGTCCCTGTAGCTGTTACTTGTGTACATAACATCAGAATACTTTTAAAGAAAACAGAAGAACATTTAAAATAACTTACAGTTTCAGTGTCTACTTTTAAAAACTTAGAAATGTACAGACATCTACATAGACATATGGATATTCTGAGTTTTAATCGTCAATGAGATTTCAAAATACAGCTTAAAAACAGTGGAAAGTACTAAAATAATAGTCAGGCATTATGGGAAAAGTTGTCCCTGGAAGGTGAAAGGATCATTTTCCCACACTGAGAAAAATTTCAGGGGTAGGGTTTTAATTACTTGTGTGCACTCTGTGAATGCTCAAGCTCACAATACAGAGGGTATCCACAGGGCAGAAAACAAATCCTCAGTCCCCTAGAAATATTAGAGAATATTTTGTTAGAAGTAAATGCCAATGTTTTCATTGCATTTTTCTGGAAAAATAAGCTGGGACAGAAATAGGAGAAGTTGAGTGTTGCTGTCTGCTTAGATACCATTTCCTGCTCTTATAGACAAAAGCAAAAAGACACAAATTAAAGGGTAGCAGCCAGACATAAAAAAAGAATTAGGTGAGTTTTTGGGCAGCAGGAGTGATAACAATTTTTGGAGTTAAAAGGTTCAGCTATGATAACATCTTCCTTTGGTTTTAAACAAGCATATACAAGAGGTTTAGTTTTGTGTCCTAATTTAAAATTTGACCCAGTAGTCACAGTGAACTACTTTCTTAAGTGCTATAGAGAAATAAAAGTATAGAGACATATAAAAAAGTGCATATCTGTGTCAATAGATACTAAGAAAAAAATCTACTGCGGTGTTTGTGTTGGAGGTTGTTTTGTATAAGAAAGAAACAGCAAAACCAGAGTTTCTTTAAAAGAAATAGAGCAGAAGCAAATGGTATTAGGCTATGCTCAGAATCCCCCAGAAGACCAATTTTCAAATTATTTACCTTCAAAATCACAGAGTTATTGCTTATTAAATGCATGTTGATAAACCAATTACCTTGAAATTAATATATATGTGTATGCTATATAGCCCATATTTACAAACAAAACACCAAATAACAAAACATAAACAACAAAACATGAACAACCAGCAACAACCAAATAGATCCTTTATGTGAAATTAAACCATAATCTATGATTGATTGCCATTAACTTTTAACAGGGAGAGGGTGACTTGGGATATGGAGCCATACCTAACATTGCTTTTATTGACTATTCAGGGGTTTGGCAGTGNCCTGCATTGGTCTATTGCTATAATGCTAGAAAATATTAAATATTACAGAAATTATGTGTCTTGAGAACTTCCAAGTAACTGTAACTCCTACCAAAACTATTGTGTTTGTAATGTTTGCCTGATTGAAAGATTAAAGCTTGATAGAGCAAGAACATATAGAAAAAATAAAAACATAAAATGCAGCTGTCTAAGAGTCTACAAAATAAGACACCCTGCTGTTTGACAGCTTGTAATGCAAAAGAACGATAAAAGTTCATTGCAATACAAGCTTTGAAAATACAGGAGAAAAAAGATAATGTTGTTTTCAAGTATATTGTAATTTAAGAACTCTAATTTCTAAATTACTCAAAAATTGTGGTTCCCACGAAAATATGAATTCAACATGTTAAAAACAAAAATATATTTTCACTGAAAAAACTTTAATAGGAAAACCACTGTGTGGAATATTAATTACAATACTAAATTTATCTTTATTCTGATTATCTTGTTTGAGTAAAATTATTGCATATTTTAAAGGTTAAGTAGGTAAAGACTGATTCTGGATTATGTTCAAACTGATTTTAAAGGACTGCTTATAAGAACTCCATTAGATTACTAATGTCAGGCAGTTATTTTTCCCCTGTAAAAGAATTACTTGCAGGCACCTCACCTTAAAATTTCATAAAAGTGACACACTAGTATTTTCGGAATGACCACAATAACTAAACAGCTTTAAAATCTTGGTTATTTAATATTAATTAACTACTCTTTGCTAATTAATGAAATAAAAATGTGTTTAGAATATAAAATCCAGCTGTTATTTTCACTTATTTTGTCTAGTACAATCCAATGGTCTGTGCTCCCTCTACTGGCAGTGAAAAGGCAATTCTGCAGAAAAAGAACTGTCAGCTACAGATAACTGAGGCACACAAAATAATTAAACACAAGAATTTGCCTTTGCACAGGTACACCAGAGTACATTCACAACCCAGAAAAGTCGTCTCTAGTTACAGAATAAAAAAATTAGTCTGGAGATAAATATTATTTCTTTCCAAATGTTCTCAGGTGAGAATTAAAAGGTATTTTCTTAAAACCAAGGAATTATGAATTCCTTTCAGGTCACATTGCAACCTGAAAACCCTTTCTCCCTGTGTTCTCAAATATTTCACACATTTTGTGCAATATCTTTTAGTTCCTACCTGTTAAAGTTAAATTTATAAATCCATGGGAAAGACATTTAGGTACTTTTTAACATAACATGGTATGTAAAAGGGTTTATTAAAGGTTGAAGAATGTCTTTAAACATAGTTTTAACTCTACTGACAAGCATCAGTCAAAATGTTCTCTGGTGCTACTGGCTCAGAACTTGAAGATTTAAGATGCATACCCCTTGCTAAGATTACAGCGAGCAAAAGTTCTCCAAGAAATAAAAATAAATTAACCCTGATCACTGGTAGGTCATAGAGAGAAGAAAAGAGCAAAGGGAGGGGAAAAAAAGAACCACTTGTAGAGCATTTTGACTATCCATTTAATGCACAAATACAGAAAACAAGAATTCTCTGAAAAACACAAGTAATCTTAAATCTACTTCTTACTGACAATTTGGAATTGATTTCCTTTAATTTATTAATCTGAAAGTACTGACTGATACAGCATAAATTGCTCACTCCTGGATGAGTAGACAGCTAAGAAACTGGGACATCCAGAAGACATTTACAGGACCGAAACAATCAGTTTCTATGCTGCTGAAACACACAACAAAACGACAGTCACCAACAACCCAAGCCAGTGATACTAGTTACAGATGTAGACCAGTGACTATTCTTATGCTGTATCCAAGCAGAACTGTCAGAAATTGGCTGTTTTAACACAAGTTACCTTACTCCAAAATTACATCTGCAATTAGATTACAGATTCTGGAAGTTCCAGGCTTTTGCTCTACAAGAGATGAGACAGTAACAATGATCTCTTTACAGGCACAATTGATGTTACATTAGGATGCAAAAGTACATCAGCTCTGACTCTCTGAAAGGTTCATTTTAGGGTAACAATTTACTATGAACTCTATAGTCAACATAGATGTGAGAAATGGCAATTGCCCTCTAACCACCTGTCTCTCTAGGTGAATAAACTCTCCTCAGTAATCTATACTCTGCAATAAAACATAGCTGGTAAGAGCTTTTCCTGGAACACCCATCAGCATCTAAAAACTGCAACAGATACTAATGACAGTAACAAGCATGAACAGAGAAGCCTTTGATAGCTGTATTAGCAAATTTTCCATACTCTGATCCTCTGATTAGCTCAGTTTTCAAGATTAGTGAGAAAAGGGATAATGCTAATACAAGGCATGAGTTATGCCCATAGTTCTTGATTGTGCTCCACAGGTGTTTAATATTGTGGAGGGAGGGGGGAAGCTTTCTGCTACCAGCCCAGCAATTTGAGGAAGATTATTTGCTCACTTCTCTTCCTTCCTGTAAATTAATATTTAAATTATATTTATAGTTATTTTATATTATCCAGAAAGTTTTGTAGATGCATATTGTTTTATTTAATTTTGTTCTTCTCTCCTAAACATGAAATCTCAACTCAGCCTGTATCATATTTTCAGTCAGCTCAAGTCATTACTATTCTATGCGTAGAATTTCCTTTTATTTTGCATAGACATCAAATATAGACTATAGCTATTAAGATGCAATAATGAAACTTAACAATTTTGTTATACTTAGTTAAAATTCTATTTATAATTTAATAGCTTGGAAGACTTAAGACAGGAATTAAGCTGATTTTCACCCTAAGCAGATAAAGTGGTCACCTGCTGGGCTAATTTTTTTGCTTAATCATTAATTAACATTAGCCTAATGATTTATTTTACTGACATTTTAATGAACTCAACTGAGTAAAAGTACATGATCTGCTTAATATATACTATGGATGTCATATGTTTTTATGCTTATACAGTTAAACTACTTCATGAGTTATTTGCAAAGTTTTATCATTAAAAGAATGCAGCAGACATGGTTACCTTTAGATCATTAGGTTCATTAACTCCTCTCTTACATTGGTTTCCATTTTTGTAAGTACTAAAGCCCTTTCTCAACAACCACATGCATTTGTGACTCCATTTAACTTCCATCACTATAATTTATTTCTGTATTACAACTGAATAGAATACCAGTTGAAAAAAAATCATAAGGTGAAACAAGACAGGTTCTGCCCTGATATTAACAAAAAAAAAAAAAAAACAAAAAAACAACAACAACAACAAAAAATCCACAAAAAAAAAACTGAGCTGTGGAAGAGGTTGATTCGAGGAGTTGTAATTCTCTGTCCTGGGAAGTTTTCAAGTCCCAAAAGCATGAAGCTTTGGGCAACAGGGACTTAGTTAACAGCTGGTGCTCCTTTGAGCGGAATGTTGTACTACAGATATTCTAAGGTCCTTTTCAAAATGAAGTATTTATGCAATCAGTGTTTTTTTTTTAATAAAGACAACTTTGATTAAAATGCATTAATTATGATGAATGACACAAGGTAATATACTGAAAGCAGAGACAGAGTTGTTTTTAATTTACCATGCAGTGATAGCAAAGGTGGATGGATGGTGTAACATGTCCTTTGATGAGAACGTTAATTAAGTATTACTATCCGTTCTTAAAATATAACACTTCAACCACTTTCAACTATAAATTAGAATAAATTCCAAGACATTATTCCCCCCTCGGAATCTTCAAATTGCTCTTTTTCCTTTTTCTTTATTTTTTTCTTGAGGTTTATCTAACCATAGCTGAACTTTTAAGATCTCTCAAACATAACTTTTTGGCTGTCACTGCATAATATGTAAGTTTAGTTTTTTGCAACAGCAGTTTTCAGCTTTGGGAAGATATGATTCTAAAATTATGGGTTTTCAAAATACGGATTCCAGAAATATAAATTCACCAAGAGTTTGTTTCAGTTTTGAGGGCAAAATAGGTCCGCTGGATATCCATCAAAGCAAATCTTTTTCAAATTGTTATTACTATGTCTTTCTCTCTATTCCTATGCCATCTACAAGTAGAACTTGGGCTAACCACAGTCATCCACTGCAGCATTGCATGGGGTTGTTGTGACCAAGTGCAGGACCCAGCACTCCACCTTGTTGAACATCCTGCAGCTGTTCTCAGCCCATTGATCTATCATGTCCCGATCCCTCTGGACAGAGTCTTCCTTTCCTCAAACAGGTCAGCACTCCCACACAACTCAGTGTCATCTGCAAACTGAGTGTGCACTAAATCCTTTTGTCCAAATCACTGATAAAGATATTGAACAGGACTGGCCCCAATACTGAGTCCTGGAGAACACTTGTGACTGGCCACCAGCTGGATGTAACTCCATCCACCATCACTAGTTCAGCTTGGCCATGCAGCCAGTTTTTCACCCAGTGAAGGGCACACCTGTCCAAGCTGTGGGTAGCCAGTTTCTCCACGAGAATGCTGTGGGAAATGGTGTCAAAAGCTTTACAAAATTTCAGGTTAGCAACATCCACATCCTTTCCCTCGTCCACAAAGAAGGTCACTTTTTCATAGAAGATCAGGCTGATCAAGCAGAACCTGCCCTTCATAAACCCAACTGGGCTCAATCCCCTGTTTGTACCCTCCAAGTGGTGCATGATGGCCCAAAAGATGATTGGCTCCATGACCTTCCTAGCCGCAAGGTCAGGCTGACAGCTCTGTAGTTCCCTATATCCTCTTTCTCATTAATGAGCACCACATTTACTAACTTCTGGTCAACTGGACTTTCCCATTTAGCCAAGACTGCTAGCAAACTATTGAAATAATTTACTCTGGAAGGGTAGGCTGGCTGAGTGGCCAGTGAGGTGGATTGTAAACTGGCTGAACAGCAGATCCCAGAGGGTCATAATCACAGGGTCTATTTTGAGGCCTGTCTCTGGTAGGATCACTAAGACTTCAATACTGGGCCCAGTATTGTTTAACTTATTCACCAGTGACTTGGATGAAGGGGCTAAATGCCTCCTCAGCAAGTCCACTGACGACACAAAGCTGGGAGGAGTGGCCAATGCCCCAGATGGCTGTGCTTCAGAGGGACCTCAGCAGTTTGAAGAGATGAACAGAGAACTGTCTGAAGTTCAACAAAGGCAAATGCAGGGTCCCTCACCTGGGGAAGATAACTCCATGCACCAGCACAGACTGGGGGCTGACCTGGAAAGCAGCTCTGTGGAGAAGGACCTGTGGGTCCTGGTGGACAACAAGCTGTCTGAGTCCTTGGGGCCAAGAAGGCCAATGGGATCCTGAGCTGCATTAGGAAGAGCATTGCCAGCAGGACAAGGGAGGTGATCCTGCCTCTCTACCTACACCTGGTGAGGCCACATCTGAAGTGCTAGGTCCAGTTCTGGGCTCCTCAGTATCACAGAGATACAGAGCTTCTGAAGCAGCTCCAGCAGAGTGCTAGAAAGATGATTAAGAGACGGGAGCATCTCTCTTACGAGGAAAGGCTGAGGGAGCTGGGCTGTTCAGCCTCAAGAAGAGATGATTGAGAGGGGGTCTCATCAGTGTCTATAAGTGTCTGAAGGGAGGGTGCCAAGAGGATGGAGCCAGGCTGTTCTCGGTAGTGCCGAGCAATAGGACAAGAGGCAATGGGCAGAGACTGATGCACAGGAAGTTCCATCTGAACATGAGGAAGAACTTCCTTACTGTACAAGAGACCACCCACTGGAACAGACTGATCAGAGAGGTTGTGGAGTCTTCCTCACTGGAGCGATTCAAGAACCATCTGGGTGCAATCCCATGCCATGTCATCTATGATGGCCCTGCTTGAGCAAGGAGGTTGGACCAAACGACTCACTGTGGTTCCTTCCAACCTTACCCATTCTGTGATTCTGTGACTCTGTGACTCTGTGAAATCAGCTCAGTGAGCACTTCTACCAGCTCCCTCAGTACTCGCAGGTGAATACTTTCCAGCCCCATAGACTTGTATGTGCTTACATGGTATAGCAGGTGTTTGACCATTTCTTCTTGGATTACAGGGGCTTAGTTCTGTTTCCAGTCCTTGTTTTTCAGCTCAGGGGGCTGGGTACCCACAGAAGAACTGATCTTACTATTAAAGACTGAGATAATGAAGGCATTTAACACCTCAGCCTTTTCTTCATTCTTTGTCACTATATCCCCCCTGCATCCAATAATGGGTTTTGTTGCTTACGTATTTAAAAAGCATTTTTAATTGCCTTTTACAGAAGTAGCAAGATAATGGCAATTTATGATCATTATAGGATAGTGATAATGAAAACTAATTCAATAAATTTAATATTCATTACTTTTAAGATAGGTAGGTTAATTTAAGCCGTCATCTGTGGCCAAATACGGCAACCTAGATCTATTAGCTGACTCAAAAACAGATAGGATAAGTAAGCAGATTTGAAATACGGAAATACTGGGTTGCAAACAAGAAAAATGGAAAATCTATTCAAAATTAGGGAAATAATGAGGATGTGAACATACAAAAACAAACAAACCAACCAGCCCTTAAGATAAAAACCCCCACACCTGAGAAAGTCTAATGAAGTGAAGAGTTTTCTCCTCCTCAGACACTTTACCAAATCAAACATTGTCAAAATCTTGATAAAACATAGGATTTTGTGATTGGAATGGTACTTAATTTCTTTGCATCATTCAGTTCAGAAATTGCTTCAGATTCTGAAGAACTGAAGTGTGAGGAGTATGGGAAATCTAAAATACATCAAGAGGAAAGTGTCTGACTGACAGAATGCCAGGTCAAGTGGGGGGGAAAAAAAAAGGAAGGACTTCAAGTGGTGCAGAATTGCTTTTAATCATTAATACTCAACCCAACTTCTCGAGTTCATGGTAACTCTATCTAGATGTAGTGCTGTGGTGCAGAGACGTAGACTATTCACATTTCAACTACTAACTGCGGTCTTAAAAATATGATTTCCCATTGTTCAGATCCCTTGTGTAACAAGGTTTTTTCTTAAATGAAGAACAACACAGGAGCTGGTTTATGGACTAAGAAATCACTAATTGCCAGTCTCAACATCTTATCCGGAATAGTGAAGGAAGACTAAAGAACCCTCTCTTAGATAGTATATCTTCTGCCAGTTTTCATATTTTTGCACCTGCAACTACTCACCTCATCTCCATGAACATCTTTCAGTAAATCACAAAAAAACCTCCTCAAAACAACAACAACAAAAAAAAAAAACCAAAACCCAAAACCAAACTCCCAAACAAACAAAACTAAGTTTCTCCCAGGAAGCATTAGGGGGAAACAAAAAAATCATAATTATTTTATCTCATAGTATGCTGTAGTTCTGTAATGGGGTAAGTACAATTTAATTTTATTTCCTGAAAAGCTGCTAACATGGTTAACCCAAGGGAGCATAATCCTAGCTAAGACAGAGTTTTATGAATGTTTGCAAATATCAGTCTGCTCTTTAGCTGATTTTCTGTTTGTTTTCTTTATACAAACAGAAGCTGCAGAAGTACTCTCAGTACTGAATTGATTAAATGGCTGCAACTCTTGATCTGTAAAAAGAGACTGAGGGACCAGGGTTTGTTTGGCCTGAAGAAGAGAATTTGATTTTACAGAAAGGATTGCATGTTGTGTCTTTGTTAGTAAATTACGCTTTGTCAAGATGCAAGCTTGAGTACCAGCTCACACCTGCCCCTACTATTCACTTATTGATGTGAATCTTATGGTTTCAGCCTGCATCATCCAGTATTCTCCTAAACAAACCTCAAATGCTGTTCAGGAAACAGCAGAGGACAGAACCTGGTGCAAACATGTATTTCCCCACTCTAGTTGAAGGGAGAAAGGAGAGTTTTGCTATAAGGACATGAGCCATCCAATGTCAGCAGTCCTCAAAGAAGCCCCATTTGTGTATAAAGTTTATTTGCAGGGATGTACCCATAGATCTATTTTCTTCATGAGCTTTTTCCTCTACTTTTTGATACCTCGCTGTATTGAGGAATCCTAAATAAATCTGCCTTATAATAGCAGTGTGTATTTAATATATATACTTTCCTTGAAACATAAACTGGGTTTTGAAAGAGACGGCAACTCTTCCAATAGATCAAAGAATGATCTCATATGTTTATGAGTATTTTATTTCTCATCATAACCATGTAACTGGAATATAAGATGTTCAGGGACTCATGTACTAGAAAATTATGAGATAGCCTGTCAAAACAGAAAAGTTTTCCTCTCTAGATTGCTCTTGTTGCATCCATTAGTTAGTTTTTGTTCCAGTTAACTTAGCTGTAGAAGACTTATTTACATAAAGTTCTTAAATATTTTGAATCTTGGCTCTTCTTGCTCGTCAGGTGGGTTCTGCGGGCTTACTGTGGTTTGTGTATCTCTATGTGGGCTCTTTGCCCTTTCTGTTAAGTAAATCTGTGGTCTCCTTGTTAATTCTTTGATCTATTGAAAGAGTTGCAGTCTCTTTCAAAACCCAGTTTATGTTTCAAGGAGGACACTAGCCTTTACACGAGCAACTTCTTTAACTGATTTCAAGCAGCAAAATATCAGTTTGAGAGGCTCTACTTCTGTACAGAGGAAGCTCAGGAAAATAACAGGGATTCAAAATATGAGTGTCACTTTAGAAAATTAGCCATTTCCAAAATAATAACAAAAGAGTTACTAATCAGTGTAGAGTTCTAAAGACACTTGGTTATTGCTGTGACTTCTACCAGCACAACCTTTGTGCTGTGATGGGTTGGCCTGCTGCCAGACCCCAGTTACCTGCTCTCTCACTCCCCCTCCCTGACAGGACACAAGGGAGAAAATAAGATGTAAACACTCACAGGTTGACATAAAGACAAGGAGACCACTTACCAATTACTGTCACAGGCAAAACAGACTGGATTTGGGGAAATTTTTTTTTAATTGCCAATTAAAATAGATTAAGACAGTGAGAAACACAAACTGAAATACTGCCTTCCCACCTTCCCTTTTTCTCAGGCTCAACTTTACTCCTTCATTCCTAGCTCCTCTACCTTCCCTCTTCCCAGGCAGCAGATGGAAATGGTGAATGGGGGGTGGGGGCTGTGATCAAGCCATAACAGTCCCTTTCTGCAGCTTCTTCCTCCTCATGTGCTGCAGTGCTTGTCAGAAAAATCTGCTCCAGCATGCACTCTCTGCAGGACAGAGTCCCTTCAGGAAACATTTACCTACTCCGTCAGAAACTACACAAGCTGCAATGTGTTTATTTGCTCTGGTGTTGTCTTCCCTGAGGCTGCAGAGGAATCACAAAGACGTAAGCAGTGGTGGAGGTGCATAACAGGAACAGAGGCATTTAGTATCTGTGCCAGGCAAAATGATCCGGGTGCTTTGCTTATACTCTAAAAAGCTCTTGTCATTCTGGTGACTTAGTAGATACTGTGGGGGTGGTGAACTATATGTGGTGCAGCTTGGGGTGGTGGATGGATTTCCTCTTCAAGCTACAGAAAATATGTATGAAAATCTTCTTATGCTATGCTAATTAAGATTCTAACTAGTGTATAACCAAAGACAGATGGGAACAAAGTTTCCTTAGAAGCTAGAAAAGGATGTGATGGATTATTTGGTTTTTCCATCTCTGTGTAACAGAGAGTGAATGAGGATGTTGCAGCATGGGGAAAAGGAGCTAGCAATATAACTTATATCAAGTATGAAACTTACTGCTTAGAACTAGAGGGTAAATATGACAAAGCACTTGAATAAATGTTGTTATTTTATTACTATGGAATTATTTGTGTTTATTCTCTGCAGCAGCTCTTTTAGCAAATTGAACTTTTGTTTTATGCATTAATAAAAAAAAAACAGAAAGGCTTGTGTTGGAAGGGACCCTGAAAATCACTTTATTCCAAGCCCCCTGCCATGGGCAGGGATGCTACCCACTAGATCGGGTTACTCAGGGCCCTATGCAACATGAACTTGAACATTTCCATGGAGGGGACATCCGTGACTTCTCTGCTCAATCTGTACCGGTGCCTCTCTACCCTCTGAGTAAAAACCTTTCACCTAACATCTAATCTAAATCTCTAAAGTTTAAAATACTTCTCCCTTATCCTATCTGCCAGTGTAAAAAGTTTCTCTCTCTCTTATTTATAAGCCCCCTTTAAGTACTGGAAGGCCACAATGAATTCTCCCTGGAGTTTTTCCTCCAGGCTGAATAACTCCAGCTCTCTCAGCCTGTCTCTGTAGGAGAGATGTTCCAGCCTACATATCACCTTTGGGGCCCTCTTCTGGAACTGCTCTAAGAGGTTCACCTTTTTCTTATGCTGAGAACCCCAGAGCTGGATGCAGCATTCCAGGTGGAGAGGGCAAGAGGGGGAGAATCACTTCTCTTGACCTGATGGTCTCCCCTCTTTTGATGTAGCCCAGGATCTACTCCGCTTTCTGCACTGCCAGAGTACACTGTGGGCTCATGACCAGCTTTCCATACATGATAACATTCAAGTCCTTTGCTGCAAGGCTGCTCTCAGTGAGCTCTTCTTGCAGTCTGTACTCATGTCTGGGATTGCCTCCACCAAGGTACAGCACCTTGCACTTGAACTTGTTGGACTTTGTGAAGTCGTCATGGGGTCACTTCTTGAGCTTGTCCAGGTTCCTGTGGATGGCTTCTCTCCCTTCTGTTGCGTCAACTGCACCAGTCAGCCTAGTGTCATCTGCAAAACTGATGAAGGTGCACTTTTTTTCTGACCTATGTATACCTATGTGGGGTTACAAGAGTAGGCTGTAGGCAGCCTTGGCCTTGATGGCTTGCGGCTGTGTCCCTGGGAGGAGGGAAGGCCAGCACTGAATGCAGGTGTGGTGATTCCTACAACAAGATGCACTTGAGTAGCCCAAGGGATGATGGGTATAAAGGGCTGTGCTGTAGGATCACAGAGCAGCAGATACTGAGCTGAGTTGGAGCTGACTGGGTGGATGCTGAGCTGGTGCCTGTGGATGTCTGCCTCTGCCTGCTTCTGCCTGCCTCTGCCTGCCACCCTCCTCTGCCACTGCCTGCCTCTGGTTGCTGATGCCTGCTACGCTACACCATGCTGGACTTTTTGGACTCCAACATCTGGTGCCTGTGTTTGTATGTATTGCAGCGATAACTGGCTGAGCCTTAGAAGCTCTTGGAAGCCTCCGACAGTATAAGCCTCATGGACTGCAATCCACTTGGGGGAAGTGGAAAAGCCGGCCGGCGCGTAATCCCTGGGCGGGGGTGTGCCCAGGAGAGCCGTGAGTAGCCTACAGATGCAAGTCCAGGATTGGACTGCCTTGGGCGACTGTGCCTCTGGGAAGGACAGTGAGCCGTTGTAGCTCTTGCCCAAGCAAGTCTGGGATTGGACTGCTTTATGGGTGACCGTGCCTCTAAGAGGGATGGTGAGCCGCTGTAGCTCTTGCCCATAAGGTCGGTGAGCCGCTGTAGCTCTTCCCATGCGTGATTACTGCAGGTGGTGCTGCAATGTTACACTGCAAACTTGGTTGGCCTGGTGTACTGCAATATCTGGAACTATGTTGCCCCGGTGTAGGACAACATACATAGAATCCTGTCTTGTTATTTTTCACACCTCTTGCCAAGTCCCATTACCTCTGTGCCTTAAATTTCACGACTCCATCCCTACACATACTAACAGTATCCCTGTACTCCTCTCAGGTCCCCTGTCTGTGCTCCCACCAGCTGTGCATTTCCTTCTGTGTTGGTTTTGGCTGGGGTAGAGTTAATTTTCATCACAGTGGCTGCTGTGGGGCTGTGTTTTGTCTTTGTGCTGAATACAGATTGATAATATAGAGATGGTTTTGTAATTGCCGAGCAGAACTTACACAGAGCCAAGGCCTTTTCTGCTTATACTGCTATCTTGCAAGGAAGTTGGGCGTGCATGGGAGATTGGGAGGAGACACATCCAGAACAGGTGACTCAAACTGACTAAAAGGATATTTCAGACCATATTACATCACGCTCAGTATATAAAGCAGGGGGAAGAACGGAAATGCAGAGGATGTTTGGTGTGATGGTGTTTGTCTTCCTAAATAATTGTTACATGTTTTGCGGCTCTGCTCTCCTGGAGATGGCTGAACACCTGCCTGCCCATGGGAAGCAGTGAATTGATTCCTTGTTTTGCTTTGCATTTGTGCATGGCTTTTGCTTTCCCTATTAAACAGTCATAAATTCTCTACCTTGTACCCTTCCCATTCTCTCACTGATCCCACTGGTGTGGGAGTGAGTGGTTGTGTGGTACGTGGTTGTGTGGTACGTGGTTGTGTGGTACGTGGTTGTGTGGTACGTGGTTGTGTGGTACTTGGTTGCTGTTTGGTTAGGCTGTTTCCAGGTTAGAATGGGAAGTAGTATCAAGAAAGCTTGTTTACATTTCTGAACATTCAATGTAGATATGGAGGGTGAAGGGGCTCAAACCACAGTTCTCTGTGTTATCAGGGCATACTACAGTCAGCCTTTCTCCCTGACCACTCACTTTCACCTTGCTCCTTGCTCCAACAGGCAGTGGGAGTTGCATGAAGAGGAGATCCTGTCAGCAAGTAACTTCAGCAAGTAACCTTCAGTTAAGGTCAAGTCTTGCAAGATTTATGAAATATTTTTCTAATAATTATAGATTCTTGCCATTGATTTTATGAGTGTAAAATAGTCTTAAGTTTCAAACTGAACTGAGTTTTGGAATTGGGACATCAAGAGACGGAAAATCATACTGTAAATGAGCAACTATCTGAAGTGAAGACAATGCAGTGCTCTTGATGCAGTCTTTGATTTATGGAGGTAAGAAACCAATTGGATCTGTGGCCTGGTCACAGAAAAGTTCATCTGCAAGGTTAAATTATAAATTCTAGAAACCTTTGTTAATGAGTAAAACTGCAGCATGGACATATTAATGTGATGTATATGTGTACATTGTCCTAAACCTTTTGAAACTGTAGACCTTTTCAGGATGTTATTAGTATAATTTAGGAGAATCAACACAATTATTTTGGATTAGATAATGGAAACTGGCATGATAAATGTTAGAATGCTCTTGGGAATATGAAACTGTATTATTAAATTAGAACTTCAGCTAAAATGATAAGGTCTGGTGATTACATTTTCATTAGTTGTACATTCTGCAGTGTCACTTAATAGCTTTGTTGATTGTGCATAATTTAAAGTGCTTTCAAAAAGCAACCCAATTATATGTCTCTTTAAAATAATATTGTTGTGCTGGAAAAAAATTTGCTAGGGCTAAACATAAGTTAAAAGACACCTGCAACTATGAGCATGAGTCTCGTATTTTTTGAACCTGAAGCATTTAGGGGAATACAGTTGTATTTTCTCTGTAGAGAATACAGTTTCCCAATGAAATAATATTTGACTTGATCACAAATTTAAAAATAAAAAATCTAGATCGCAGGTGAACTAAACCATATAGACGCTACAGAAAGTTGTTTGTATTTTCCTTTTTTTAATGAAAGTGGTTTGGGGTTTTTTTTAAGACAAATGAAAAAAAGCAATATAGAATAACCAGCAAATGTTGGTACCACACAAGGCACTTCCATCAGTTCAATTCTTTTAAAATAATTACTACACAGAATTATTATTAAATATTGATTTAATATTACATGTATATTGTAAACTATACTTTATAACTGGTGCATTATTATGACCAAAGTGCTGACTTCATTAAATATTTTTAATCTTTATTGAATTTTATTTATAAATGCCTTTTAAAAAATAAATTTAAATTAAATACTGAGAAGTAATTTTTCTAAGTACCTGATTCATCCCAGAGTACATGATTCTGTCACTATAGTTTACCTCAAGCCATGTGTCTGTATTGATTTTTATTTTTCTTTGAATCTTTTGCTTCACATACTTCTGTTTTTGTGATCACCTATACTTATTGAAGAAAATAGGAAAAAAATTACACCAGGCATAGCAGCTGTGGTTTAGACACTGTTATTATATCTTTATTTACTATTGAGTGACAGGCTGTGACTGGGTCCTCCAAAGTTCATGGTTGCTCTCAAACCATAAAAATACCCGACCAGAATAAAAAGGAAGACAATGCCTGGGCACAGTGAGGGTCTGTGGCTCCATGGAACCATTATGCTGGGAAACATGGGGTCTTGCATTGAGCCAGCTGGGACAGAAGGAGCAGGCAGGGCCCATCCCACACTCTCAGCCAGAAGAAGGGACACCAGTGGCACCAGGACACTCAGCCCAGGCACCGAGCACCTCCCTGAGGATGGGCAAGGACTGAGGCCAGGAACAAGCCCAGTGAGGGGAAGCAGGGTCAAATACAGTCCCAGGACTACTGGGATGAGCCAAGAGGACAGCACCCAGTGAGCCCAGACACATGGATCAGATGAGAGCTGCAGTGTTCTGTGATGAGGGCATGACCCAGGAAGTGGGGAAAGAGCTTGGACCCATAGGAATGGCGTCCTAGTGAAGCATTCACAGTGCAACCCAGCCTTTAAGGGCAGCCTATCAGACTAAATACAAAGAGCAAAATATATAATTTTTCTTTAATGGTAAGTAATACTTAGCTTTATATCAATACAGAAAACCAGAGCGGTTGATTTTGCATGCTGGATTCTGAAGAAAAGAGCTTCAGCATCTCAGTTGTGTTAGTTTTATACACATAATATGCAGGCAACCCACTTGATGTATTCTCCCCATGGTTAAATTGTGTGATTTTTATATAATGGTTAATTGGTTTTCCCACCGAAAGTTTGGGTTTGTGGGTTTTTTTTTTCTTCAGCTTGTTAATACATCCATTCTGTGAATCATCCAGCAAAATGCACTTTCTTAGCCTGGACCCCTATGGCAGCAAAGCTAATTATCTTTAAAGCAGCATTAGGATGCAGCATCTTAAAGAAAACTGCAGGATGTTTTTCTGCTTACAGTTCAAAATAATCCTAATACATTATTTGTCATGCATATTGTTAATCCTCAGAGCTCCCAGAAATCTGAGTCATAGTGAAAGGTTCCTGTGTGAATGTGTGTATGTATACTTGATGATCTTACAGGTCTTTTCCAACTGAAATGATTCCACTCCTTTTATGTTTATATGTACAAACAATACTTGCATACACAAATGTATTGGACCTTCCTAATCCCTTGTTACTACCTTGTTTCTAATAATTATGAAACTGTTATTGAAATGCACAAAAAACTCCTAGGCTTCTTAAATTGGATATAACTTAGGGCTACTGATACACCCTATCCAAATGCAATGCTGTGCTCTGAGCAGGTCTATCAAGAAAGAACCCATCAACAGCAGGCCCACTGCTGTTAGACTTTATCATCATTAACTAATATATTATGATAGTGCAAGGAAGTCAACTCTCTCCTGATGATAATGGTGATACATGCTTGTCCCCACACCAGGTTTGCTGTCCTTCCTGAGGCTGCCAGCAGTTCCACTTCAAACCAAAATTACTACATGCACTTGAAAAAGTCTTGGGATCTAACCCTAATTCACAGATGGCAACAGATGCTAATAACATTTGGACTGGAGTCAATGTATGGTTCCCAGAAGGGCTGTAGCAGAACCCAGAAGGCCATTCTCATTTATACTCTAAGTTTTGGGTTGGGTTGGGTTGTTTTTTCCTATGCAAACTTACATATGCAAGGGGAAAAATATACACAATGACACTTTATTAGACCTTGCTAAGTTCAGGAGTTTCTCATCACTCATCATTTGCAATTTTCCTTCCTTTCCCTTCGAAATACTTATAATGATTTGTTTAAATACTCAACATTCTGAATATACAGATTTTTAAGAGTTTTGGTGCAATCTAAAGAGGTAGTGAAACATTCACCTTCATACCTGCATTTCAGATTTTCTCCAGTGAACACTAATTCACAGAAGCTTAATTTGAGAATATTGAAACAGTAGTATCCCTCAACCCCTATGTAGCCAGTGTTGGTTCAATATTTTCATCTAGTGCTCATAAAAGAAAATTTCTACCAGATAACTGCATTTGCATAATCAAAAGAAATGGCTGCAGTGAAGTAATTTATCATAAAGGCTCAATCTTTTACATCTACAGCACCCTATGGAAGGCGAATAATCTTCCAGTAATTTTCAATTTTAAAAAAATATTTATAAATATCAAAGAGAAGAGAGTTAAAAGCATGTTATCTCATTCCACAGTGAAAGCAGGAATATTCTTCTACAATGATACCAAAAGGGTTTAATCAATTTTTACTGTGCCTAGGAAACTTTTAGCAGAGAAGCAAGGCATGCAAACACTGTTCCTCCAGCAAAGAAGGTGGGAAGATAAGAAGATACTTGGCTCAAGAATGCTGTGATAGACAAAACAAAGGACTGAATCTCTGGGAACTTGGGCTGGGATTTATGGTAACTGTGTATTAGTTTAAAAAAAAAGTCTAGTTTTTTGGTGGGCAGGAGAAAGCTGCTTGAAGTTTCTAGAGTGTCTGGCACAGAACCAATCACTGAAGGCTCTGATGATGGGCAGGTTACTAGCCCAATTGGAGAAGTTGGTAACGCCTCTGTGATGACATATTTAAGAAGGGGAAAAAAACGCAGGCATTCTCTTTTTTTCTTCCAGAGGGGTGGGGGGGCCACCTGGCTGGGGCCCTCCTGAGGCTGGGGCCACACAGCCGGGGCCGCCTGTGCAGTGCCAGCGGGGACCATGTGGCCAGCGGTGAAAACATGGCGAACAATTCCCGGACATGGAGCACAGGCGAGATCAACTTTTTCAGCGCAGCTGAAAACTTTTCAACTTTTCAATTGATAGAACTTGAGAACAATATTACCTATGGACAAAAATTTTCTTCTGAGTCAGAGAAGAGAAAAAAGTGAGGACACGTGAAGAAAATCAACATGGAGGCACTGAGGTCTGTGAAAAGAAGGAGAGGGAGGAGGTGCCCCCAACATCGGAGTCGAGATCTCTCTGCAAGCCCTGGTGAGGACTATTGTTGCCGTACACAAGGACAACATAATGCCAGATATTGGCGTACACCAGGCCAACATAGTTTGCAGTATAAATACGCTGCACCGTCTGCAGTAATCACGCATGGGAACGGGTACAACGGCTCACTGACCTTATGGGCAAGAGCTACAGTGGCTCACAATCACTCTTAGAGGCACGGTCACCCATAAAGCAGTCCAATCCCAGACTTGCTTGGGCAAGAGCTACAACGGCTCACCGTCCTTCCCAGAGGCACGGTCGCCCAAGGCAGTCCAATCCCAGACTTACATGCGTAGGCTACTCATGGCTCTCCTGGGCACACCCCCGCCCAGGGATTACGCGCCGGCCGGCTTTTGCACTTCCCCCAAGTGGATTGCTTTTAAGAGCTTCTAAGGCTCAGCCAGTTATTGCTGTGATACATGCAAACACGGGGTACCAGANTGGGTTACAGCCCACTCTTGTAACCCCAAGACTATACTGCAACAAATTGTTTCCCTGTAGCCTGTGAAGTGCATGGGGGGATGCAGAGGTCCACTCGCAGCCTGTGAGGAAAAGTGCTTACACTGGATCAAGTGGATGCTGAAAAGCTGTAATCTAGTGAGGAACTTGAACAGAGAGAGAAGACCCTTGCTTCCAAAGCAGAACAGCCTATCCTTAAAAGACTATACCCCAAGAACTAAAATGACCCACAATGTGCAGTTTTGGGAAGGCTGCACTGTTTGTGGGACGGACTCACATTACAGCAAGTCAGGCAGGACTGCTATTCACGAAAATTAAGACCATGCTAGAAAGTTTGCAGGAAACTACCTCCTGTGGGAAGGATGCCACAGCACAGCAGAAGACAGAAACTCTTTCCCCTAAGTGTACTGAGGAAAGATTACTAGGAAGTGAAAGACTGACCAAAACCCCATGTTTTGTCTCCTTGCGTGGTCAATGGGAAAGAGCGAGGGACTGGGAAGAAGAAAGGTGTTCTAAAGGTCTGTTTTAGTTCTTACTACCCTTCTTGCTTTTAATTCTGTTAATAATAAATTTTCTTTATACTGTTTAAGTTTTGAACCTGTTTTGCCTGAAAATGCTTTTCCTCTCATCCGTATCTCAACTCACAAAGTCTTCGTTTTTGTTTTCCTCTCCTCTGCTCAGCTATAGCAGAGGAAAATAGGTGAAGTTTTTCATGGGTGCCTGGGTTCTAGTCACTGTCAAACCCCGACAAATGGTTAAATTGTAATATGTATGTAGCAATTGTATATAAGCATCACCCTTGTAGAATCGTATGTCCATGTAAGGCTGTGAGTATCCTCTGTGCAGCCTCAGGCCTGAATAAATGATGCCCTCTTTAACACAATTTGAGTGTTAAGGAGCCTTATTCTGATGTTTTGAGGGGGTAAATCTTTCTGACTTCTGAGAACAAAAGCAGGACCTGAGGACAGCCTCACAATAAGGTTTCATAAGAATCAGAGGAAATAAACATTAAACTTTCAGTTTAGCTGTTAAAAGAATAAATTAAAATCACTAACCAGAACTATCCATTTCCTCCATACCTGCAAATTCAGTATTTGTGATCTACATCTATAGAAAAGGTGTTAAAAACTGCCCCTTCTCCTTCTGCATCCAGCTTTCATCACTTGGGGAGGAACACACAGTGCATATTGGTGTTAGAAATTGTTCATAGAGGGAATATTACATTGCTGATTTTGGTCCAGTTCTCCTGTTTTCCATTATCTTACTTGTGTGAAAGCAAAGTTTGGGTAAACAGAAATATATTCATGTTTGGTTTACCTTACTGCTGACTTCTGAGGCATTGTTAAGTGTGCTGAACTTCTCATTAGCAGAGGGAATGGATTTACTTCATTGCCCATAACTCACAATAAGCCAAGGAAGACAGAGCCAGTTCTATGTTAATCATATTACTATTGTTTCATTAACAACCTTTTTATTTATATTAAATATGGACTGTTTTTGCAATAAACATAGCTTTTAAAAAGGGAATGATCATAAAATAAGAACAGATAAAGCTTACTATATCTAAATTGCTATTGTATTCTGAAAGACTGAGGTTTTAATCTACATTAAAATAAAAAGATTAAATATTGTGCAAAGAAAAAGAAGTATGTTCACTCCCAGTACACCAACCTGTCCCCTTCTGCAAAACATTCAAAAACATTTGTTACCTGTTGCGGTACACTGCGGCAACATAGTTCCAGATATTGCCTTACACCAGGCCAACACAGTTTGCAGTGTAACATTGCGGCACCATCTGCAGCAATCACGCATGGGAAGAGCTACAACAGCTCACCGACCTTATGGGCAAGAGCTACAGCGGCTCACCATCCCTCTTAGAGGCACGGTCGCCCATAAAGCAGTCCAATCCCAGACTTGCTTGGGCAAGAGCTACAGCGGCTCACCGTCCTTCCCAGAGGCACGGTCGCCCAAGGCAGTCCAATCCTGGACTTACATGCGTAGGCTACTCACGGCTCTCCTGGGCACACCCCCGCCCAGGGATTACGCGCCGGCCGGCTTTTCCACTTCCCCCAAGTGGATTGCAGTCCGGGAGGCTTATACTGCCAGAGGCTTCCAGAGCTTCTAACGCTCAGCCACTTATCACCGCGATACATGCAAACACAGGCACCAGATGTCAGAGTCCAAAAAGTCCAGCATGGCGTAGGGTAGCAGGTATCAGCAGCCAGAGGCAGGCAGTGGCAGAGGAGGGTGGCAGGCAGAGGCAGGCATCAGCAGGCACGAGCTGGCATCCGCAGGCATCAGCAAGCAGTGGCAGACATCCACAGGCACCAGCTCAGCATCCACCCAGTCAGCTCCAGCTCAGCTCAGTATCTGCTGCTCTGTGATCCTACAGCACAGCCCTTATACCCAGCATCCCTTGGGCTACTCATGTGCTTCTTGTCACAGGAATCACCACACCTGCATTCAGTGCTGGCCTTCCCTCCTCCCAGGGACACAGCCACAAGCCATCAAGGCCAAGGCTGCCTACAGCCCACTCTTGTAACCCTGCAGTTACCCATTTATTTTAATACAGTTAAAACATTCTTAAATGCAATGGACCTAAAGGTTTCAACAAATCAGTGAGTTTAAAGTAATTTTATCAGCTGCATCTATTCTTGCCAGACAGACTTCTGAACCATTCCCATAACAACAGCAAGTGCCAAAAGCACTTAAAGGAAGACGTCAGCTTTGTGAGCTCCTATTAGATCTTCTAAATTTAAGGTTAGAAGCCTTTTGTTCTAGCTTCTTGCAGTAAAATGAAGCTTTTTGGTGTGACCCAAATAAATGTATTTAGACGCAGTAAATACATATTGTATTAGCCTGAATGAAATTTATGATGTGGCTGCAGGAATCACATTTACTTGTGATGCACATAAAACCAAATGATCAAAATAGCCTTTTTTTCAAAAAAGTCTAAAACTATTGGGAATTCAGGATGAAATTTGATATAAAAGGTCAATCTTTAATTTTATTTTTTTTCTTTTTATCAATAAGTGTGGGGATACAAGAATTGGCTGCAGGCAGCCTCGACTTTGATAAGTTACAGCTGTATCCCCCGGAAGAAAGACAAACAACTTGGAATGCAGGTGTGTGATGATTTCTGTAACAAGAAGCATGTGAGTGACATAAGAGAAAGATATAAAAGGTTGAGCTGGGGGGTAATAAAGGGTTGATGCCTGGATGCCTGCTGATGCCTGCCACCCTCCTCTGCGTTGGTCTTTTGCCCACCCTCAAATGGTGCCACATGCGAAGAGACGACCATCAAATAAGAATTGAAATGTTCACATGCAAAAAAGTCTGCCTGCAAGCTTAACTGAGGTTAGAAAAAGTATTATTAAAGTTTTACAGTTATTTTATTTTGGTTTTGAACAGGCTGCGAGGGAGAGAGCATACTAAAATTTCCTCTTGACCAATTACAATTTGTTAGAATGGAAAGTTCTGATTCTGCTCTTTGCTAGACCTGTCTTGAAAATTTCGTCTCTTTGTAGCACTGTATAGTGTTACATACTGAAGAGAACTCAGAGATAATTACACAAAAAAGAGATAATGTGGCACTCAGGACTAAGAAAATGCTGGTGCAACCAGAGTGGATAGAAGTGTGAGCAGACAGACAGAGTAGAGGGAGGAAGATTACAAGTCTTTACTTACTTGTGTAACATCCTAGTAATAGTAGCAAGAACTTTTTTTTATCACCTGATTGTATCAGGAGTAAAGGTAATTTCCAGATTTTAATGCAATCTGGAAACAGAACTATTGAAACAAGTTTTGTGATACATTTTCTGTCTCCTTGCAATGTTCATAGGATATAAAGCTCCAGTTTTAGCTAGCATGTTTGCCCATAGCCATTCATTAATCTTCTTGTCTTGAAACTTCGTCCTCTACTGTCCTGATTTGTTGATGATGTTTCCCTAAAGGGAAAGCTAAGACACTGTTTTCACAGAAAAGAAAAATCCGTAAAGAAGACTTTCTAAAAGTGTGCTTAACTTCCAAATTTCAGAACAAACTTTGCGTTTGTGGAATTTCTGCAATTTGTAATTTCTTTGAATTCATTCTTCCATTCCTAAGTTTTTCTGCCAAAGACTGAATTTGACATCCTATTTTTTTCTGAATTATTACTAATGAAATTTTTCTCCAGAATCACTTGCTTTAATCTGTTTAGAAAAAGATAAATTAAGACACATTCAAAGTGGATGTAGTTTTATTGAACATTTAGGAACAAAACCGTAATTGATAATAATTGAAAATATTTTAATTAAAGATCTACTGTGTTAATTATTCAACATATTATTATCTTCAAAGATAAGTAAATGAACTGTTTCATCTGCTGATGAAATATTAGCTATATAAGAAATGGGAAAAGTGCATACTGTTCACTTAATTTGATTTGTTAAAAGTGTCTTATTAAAAATACAAATAAATATGAATCATATGAAAACAAAACAGTAAGTGACGTTCACTTCATATAACTTAAACTAAGCATGCTGGTATTGTGCATATTTATAGGCAAAGACTTTCAATCAATAAATGCAATGGAACTGAATAAAAGAAAAATAAAAACTAGTACAGGGAGTATAAAATGCAGTAGATTCTTTAAAGAGTCTAATCTCCATGGACTGGAGAATAAATTGCGTTACAGTACTCTGTAGTACTGCAAATTGCTACTGTAGGGTGAAGAGGGAAATATTGGGGTTTGGGGTTTTCTGTAATCAAATTATTGCACTGTGATCTGATGTTTGTTTTCATGATTGGTTGGTAAAAAAACCCAATAGCTTATAAAACACCTTAGCTACAAGTTAGTAGTTGGTAGTAGATTTTTTTGTTTCTTTGGTTGTTTTTTTTTATACAAAGGTAGACATAAGTTCATATCTTACCAAAAGCCAGCATTTATATAAATTATATTTGTACAGAACTGATTTTTTAAACTCTTTTTAATTTTGAACTTTATTGGACAATTGGCATTAGATATTTAGTTAAGATAATGATCTCTCATTATCTAAAATCTGGACATCTTTATTTTTTTTTTTTAAGACATTTAAAGGTTTCTGTGTTGGTAAGTTTATTTGTACACTGGATACTTATTTTTAACTTACACAGTTTCATTTCAGTTTGTAATATTTAGACTTAGCATTTTTCATTTAAGAGGGATTACAGCCTTTTTCTCAGGCTTGTTTTCTCCTTATGCTATAACTCATGAAGTTATATTTCAAAAAATATAAAAATAAAAAAACTTTCCCACAACCCCAAAGAAAGAACCTGCAAACTCTCAGACAGGAGTTGTGGGAGAAATCAGGCCTCATTCCATGACAAGACATAATAGAGTTTCACTGATTTTTGTAGGTTTACGATAGACACCCATCCCACCCGCCCTGAAACTCTGTGTCAGTTTTCAACACAGATCAACAACAGGTTTACCACTGAGGCCTTATGGTTACCATGGCTGATGCCAAAATAGAAACAACAGTAGCAAACTTATTTTCAATATTGTATGAAGAGCAAGTAGAATGTAGAATTTCAGTTAATATTGACAAATTTCATAAAATTATAGGGGTAAATTGTAGGAGGAAGTAAGTAGTCTCGTGGGTTTCATTCACAGCTCTGTGCTGAAGGCACAACAGGTCTAGATCCTAACCCACAGATTTTACAGAACAAGTTTATGCACCTGAATAAGTTTATAGTAATTAAGTCATGTACTATGATGATTTGAAGTCTTAAAAATATTTTCAGCAAAATTATTTCTTTCTCAAGAGGCGTCTTCCCACTGTTTTTTATTTTTTTTTTAACTCAGGTTTGTCAATGTTTTTGTTTAAAAGTACATTGCTTAAAAGAATCATGCACTTGGCCCCTACACAGGAATGATGTTATCATATATTTCTGTTTGCTATTACTAGCAATATTCTCAGTAATTTCATTGGCTGCTGATTCATGAAATAGAGGTCAACTTAGTTTTTCACACACAATGCAGCTGATGGACAGTCACCCTACCTCATATTTTTGTAGTTCAGGTTTTGGTACTCTTCATTCATTTTAAAGAGACACCTATCTGGAACAAGAGAACGATTTTGTTATTTTAATACCAGCATATCTTTGCAAGACTTGATAAATACCAGAAGCGATTATATTGCTGACACTGCCTTTGTCCAATATTGCTTCCCATCTTCATTTCCTTCAGTAATTTTACTAAGCAATTTTTTAAATGCACTCCAAGCAAATGTCATGCTTAACTTGCTAAAAGAGGAATGAAAATATAATAACATACTCCTGCAATATTGGGAAGGTATGGCTTCATCATTATTTTTTGCAAAGGGAGGAAATTAAAGACGGAAAAAAAAGAATTCATTTCTTGCCATAATATATCGAAATTATCTATATTTTTAAGCAGTTCTCTAGAAATCTGTTTTTATAAGAAATACTCCTGAAGGACCTATAGGGTTATGCAAGATTCCTGTAATTCTTAGGAAATTGCTAAATTCGGAGAGAATGTATATTATTCACATTATGCAAGACCAAAAAAAAAAATCTGGTAAGGGTAAAATTGTTGAAATAAAAATTCAAGGTTAAGTTTAAAAAAACCTAGAACACTGAAGTGAAAATGTGAAAATGCATAGAATTGTAATGGAAGAGGTAATTCTTTCAGAGCAGCAGCATCAGATTGTCTCCATTTCAAGAAGACAGAATTTCTACTGCCTGAGCAATGATTGCCAAGCTGGGAAGTATTTGTTGGGTGCCATACTGGGCATGGGGAACATACTAATGCTTAGCTTGGTAAAACATTATTCTCAGTTATCTTTGTGTGTATCAGCCCATAAGAAATTACTTTGTACTTTGAAGTTGTATTCATCCTGCCTGCAGAATGTCTTTATGGATAGTAAAAGTTGCCCAAACAGCTACACACAGAAGGAGGGTTATACTGGGAAAAGTGAAGAAGGCTGATGTAGCATCCAGAAAGAAATAGGGAAAGAGATTTTTGGATACAGGCTTACTGAGTTTGGTGCCTCTGGTAAGCAGGGTGGGGTGGAGGTCACTGATTGTATTACTTCCATGTTCCCAACAGATCTCTGTATATCAATACACTGAAACTCCTCCTTCAGCAGTGGCCATCAGAACAAGCTCTGTCACTGAATCCTGCGTAAAAGGGATGGCAGTAGGAGTTTTATTGAATTCAATAAATTATTTTATAAGAAAACTACATATTTTTGCCTATAATTAATGTTATCTACACATAGAGATACGTTTGTAGTATCTTAGGGTGTTTGCAGGATAACAATCTATGTTAGCAATAAATAACTGAATTTTGTGAAAACAGTTGTTTATTAATCTGTCTGTAAGGATAAGCTTTTTTTGTTGTTTTTGCTGTTGTGAGAATTGGATATATATTCCACACTAAGGATTTATCATTGGTTTAATGGAGTAGTTTCATTCCTAGATCCTGAATGAAATACAGAAAGATAAGAGGCAATGCCTTTTAACATTGTCTAGGGTTTATCTCTCTCAAGTTCAACAAGGAAAAGATTACTATCAGAAAAGAGAGTAGCTTATGTAAAAGAACAGCAATAAGGCAAAGCGTCAGGAAAACAGAAAAGGAATACCTCTGAGGAATCTGTACACAATCTGGTTTATGGAAAACAAAAACAAAAAAGCAAGCAACTAAAAATTGAAATGGAAGTAATAATTTCCTCTTTTTTTTTTTCTTTTGTTTTAGCATACTGGTCCCTTGCTTCTATTTGAGAAAAAAAAATTTCCATTTTTTTTTTTAAATTTTTTTTTTAATTGTTTTAATATTTCCACTAAAAAATCAGGGGCTTTTAGCTGCCAACAATCTGAAGAGTGTTTATGGTGTATCATATGAAATAACCATATTATCTTTGAAAAAATGTATTTTTGTATATAAATGGTTTGACTGTTTTTGTTCATGCTCATGTGGTAGGCATGCTAACAGAGATATTTCCCTCAACAAAGATGCATGAAGTATAGTAAATTTTCCTTCAATTAAAATTTTTCTTCACTTATTATTTCCATAATATCATTACTGTAGTATGATGATATGATTGTTGTTGACTTGGACTTGCATTCTTATTTCCAGTGCAGAGAAAGACAAAAAATAAACCCCTTACATTACTATGAATGACACACCAAACCAACCGAGTGGGAAGAATAAGAATAATTTTACTTATTTTACTTAATTTGCTAATGGTCACGCTGAGAGTCTAAAACGTAGTGTAATTAAGGCTCCTTTTTAATAAAAGGGGAAAAGAAATTCTGTCTTTTATAATACAAAGTAGACCAAGGAAAGAGTCCAACTGAGCTGAAGGAGTTGAAGAGGTTTTTTTGTTGTATTTTTTTTTTTCCCTAGCTGGACAACACAAGAGAAATAGATGGTTTGAGAACTGTTCTGGTGTTACTCATTCCTGTGTTCTGAAAGATTCAGAAAAAGAGAGAGATTCTTTTTCCTTGAACCACTTATCAACACACGAAGACAATAACTCATCTGCTCAAGAAGTTTCCATCTTAGAGTAGAAAAGATTATCTTTAGTGAACAAACTACATAGTATTGTGTTTGTTTTTTGGGTTTTTTTTTTAATATCAAGATATCTGGATGCTCATATATTAATCTTCTACAGGTATGAGCTTAGAACTGAAGAAAAAAACTAGAAGGTACTTAGAACAACTTATCTTCTTATTCTTGAGTTTGTATATCTCAATTGAGATGAAGGACCTCTAGAAATCTCAGAATTTCATGTTAAAAGTGTCAGTAAATTTTGTTTGTCTATACATCAATAAGTCTGAAAAGTCCTTCAAACCTTTCTGTGGTGAGAAGGAAATTATAGAGACAATTAAAACTGGAAAACTTTTTTTCATCTACTAATGCTGGAGACTTTGAAGCTCTTATTTCAGGGGATATATATCACATTCTCATTGACATTTAAGCAATATAAAGCACATTTAAAAATAAGGTTAAAGTGTGTTCTGTAAACAAACTGAACAAGTATCAAAGCTACATTCATGGAAAATCTTTGAATAAACTTCAGTCACCACTAATACCACTACCTACCTATCCAGTACCCATGTAGTAGCAGATACTCAGCTCACTTTTCAACATATTTAACAACAGTGATAGCAGAAGAGTCCAAAAAAACAGGTGTCATAGAAATAAAAAGTAAATTATGACACTCTGTGTATCAGAAAACAGATAATGTAGAAATTTAAGTTTACAAATGCAGAAGAAAATGTTCCAACTATTTTTTGTAGAAACTGATTGTCAAATAAAGGACTTTCATGACTCACAATTCAATAGTATCTAAAAACTCAACATGTAAGATTGAAGCTGATGCCAGAAATCCAGCACAGCTAGAAGTTCTTATCAATGATTATTTTATCACGCATTAAAGTGTGTAGTCTTGTAAACATGTAGTAGTAGTAGCAGTAGTTCATATTTTTCTCCACCTCACCTCCTGCTTCCTTTAAAATCCTCTGAAAAAAATACGTTGAAGAACCAGAAATATGCAACTTATCCATCTTATCATTAATCAAAAAAAAAACCAAACAAAAGAAAAAAAAAAAAAAAACCAAACAAAAAAAAAACCAAAAAAACTTAAGAACAGAAACTGATGCAGGAAGACATTTTAATTGAATGCCTTTTGATCACCATAAAGCAAAAAGATTTTAATGGTTTCATTGTCATAAACCCTTTATAAAACTAAATAAGTTTAAAAATTGTTTGCTACTCTAAAGGGGTTATTTTAATTTTGTGATTTAAAATTAGAACATTGAAAGACGTGTCAAGATTGAAAAAGTCAGAGGTGGTATGTTGTATTCTTGCTATGTAATTACGAGAGAGCGAGAGATGAAACATTCCAGTCTAAACAGGTTGCAGAGAGATGTCAGCTGAGGTACTGAACCATGACTGCACATTAGCATAGCGTCAGATTTAAGCTACTAAGTTCTGTCCAGTGTTGTATGAAGAACTTGAAAATATTTCTGCTTCTGTATGTAAGCATGAGCGATTCTCCATACTGTATTCCACTAAGGGGTAGAGACATTTCCTAAGTTGCTTAAATGTCTTAGTGTTTACAAGGTCAGGACCAAACATGCATTAAAAGTTATTTTTTCTTAATTATGTGTGCACTTGGCACTATATCTCGATCTTCATGAAGTGCTTTTATCCATCTAGTACTACACTGATTTCACTGTGATATGATTCACAGTACATAGGAGACAGTATTCTGCATGCAGTACTTTTTTGTGAGAATCAGCAGTGTTTTAGTAAGAACAGCTTTTAAAATGCTATTTTTAAAGTAAAATTTAGTATGCTTGGTACCAGAGTAGCCATTGCCCAAATAGTAACATAAAAATTCATTTTTTCTATTGGCAGTGTTCCTCTGTGGCTGCAATTAAAGGATAAAAAAGGAAAAAAAAAGGACAAGGATTGGTTCACCACTCTAATTAATGATTTCTAAAAAAATTGGGATTTTTTATGTCAATATTTCCATGGGGATCAATATGAATTGAAGTACATTGCATAAAAAACAATGAACACAAGCCTCATCTGTAGATAATCTAAACTGACAGACAAACATATTTATAGCCAGAAGTTACCCTGAAAATATATGGATGATGGCTGTACAATTCTCTGAAAGGCTGAATATTCTGTCCACTTAATAAGATTGTTCAAGTATGTCGTCTCATAAAACCAGTATCAATTGACAACTTGAAGCAACTTGAGTTGCTGACCTTAAAGATGGACAAAAAAAAAAAGAAAAATTTAATGTTTTGATAACTTTTAAAATGCTAGTAAAAAGGGGCCACAGCTAAACATTCAGTTTTCTACTGATGACATAACTGAATAATGAATGAAATGGAATGCTGAAAAAAAAGTTTAAAAATTAATTTATTTTCTTGTTTGCAAATTGGACGTAGCTCAGCATGTCACCAGATAATTTAAATGTCTCATTGTGGGGTTACAAGAGTGGGCTGTAGGCAGCCTTGGCCTTGAGGGTTTGTGGCTGTGTCCGTGTGAGGAGGGAAGGGCAAGCATTGAATGCAGGTGTGGTTCACTCCTGTAACAAGAATCAAGTGAGTAGCCCAAGGGATGATGGGTATAAAGGGCTGTGCTGTAGGATCACAGAGCAGCAGATACTGAGCTGAGTTGGAGCTGACTGGGTGGATGCCGAGCTGGTGCCTGTGGATGTCTGCCACTGCTTGCTGATGCCTGCCTCTGCCTGCCACCCTCCTCTGCCACTGCCTGCTGATGCCTGCCACCCTGCTCTATGCTGGACTTTTTGGACTCCGACATCTGGTGCCTGTGTTTGCATGTATCGCGGCGGTAATTGGCTGAGCCTTAGAAGCTCTTGAAAGCCTCCAGCAGTATAAGCCTCCCGGACTGCAGTCCACTTGGGGGAAGTGGAAAAGCCGGCCGGCGCGTAATCCCTGGGCGGGGGTGTGCCCAGGAGAGCCGTGAGTAGCCTACGCATGTAAGTCCAGGATTGGACTGCCTTGGGCGACTGTGCCTCTGGGAAGGACGGTGAGCCATTGTAGCTCTTCCCATGCGTGATTACTGCAAATGGTGCCATATTTTTATACTGCAAACTATGCTGGCCCAGTGTACATCAATATGCAGAACTATGTTGGCCCAGTGTATGCCGACATCTTATCATAGGAAGGAGAATAATACTTGCAAAATTTTCCACAACCAATCTGTCAACATTTTCAATATTGGAGTTGTAGAATTTTCTTAGAGATAACATACAAATTAGATGGAGTTTTGATTGCTCTCTGAAACCTGAAGATTTCTTGATATTAAATTTAGGAAGAGCTACTCTAATAGGGATATGGCTTCCACCAAATCTGGCCAGAGAGTTTCAGTTTTCCTTCATCAGTCCTAAAATTCACAATGGAAATTATAGAGAAATGTTCACTCTTGATTTGAATACATTGTTCAATGCATTTTTAGTAAGGTGTTCCACTGGATAATTCTTGTTGACAAAATATTGTACACTTCAATAGGCCAGGTCTGGTAAATTAAAATTTGAGTGCAAACTAGTTCATAAGTCAAATAGGAAGAGGTCTTATGCTAAGTTCCTAACTTAGGTGCCTATAACAGCATGTTGTGGAGTTGAGGCTGAAGAAGGTATCTGAATCCTAAACGACAAGTCTAGACTTACTCAGGTCTGTTCATGTTAGGTAATTTCAAATTAAAAAATGAATCATCACTTAAAGAATATGTACACTTCCTTGCAGGATCTCTGTAGTAGTAAAAGTTAACTCTTCAATTAATAAGGTATAAGGAACTTTGTATGGGAGAAAATCTTCATAAATATTAATAGATTCCTTTATATATATTTTAATCTACCAGGAGAATCTCTGCCCTTTAATTATGGTAGCTATTTATATTCTTTTATATAAAAGTTTATTTTATAGATAGAAATTTTTGCCTACTTTTTTTTTTCTTCAATTTAAATGTTTCATGAAGGAACTAATTTTCCTCATATATAACACTTTAATTTTTTTAATTGATTTTTTCTCTTTTCTATGTGATAGCATTTGTACAGGAATTACATTATGTGTAACATTCAAAAAATGATAAATTTAAATTCCGGTCTTTTTACTGATTTTTAATAATCTGAGGAGGCTGTGAATTTCAACATCTTTTTCCTAAACATGTTCTTGAAAAGAAGCTTGCAAGGTGACTGAGACCTCTGTGTCTTAACCACCAAACTATTAAAGTTTGCATAATATGAATACACTTCAATGTATCTTTCAGATTTATTTAAAGGCAACCTGAAAGCTGGTTCAAAGCTTGTTCATAGCATAACACCCAGTAATATTTACAAGAAGCACACGCCTCTTGGCAGCAAGTCAAAAGTGGCCACTGTCCCTGAAGTGATAAGGCATAGAGCCAATATGATTGTTGAGCTTAGGCAGTTCCTGGAAACTTCAAACCATTTTGCAAGAGCAGTTTGAAAATAATATTTAAGGAGACAGCAACAAATACTGTTATATTTAGATGCAAGATACTAAAATGTTGCTAAAAAAGGTCCTGGTATCTTAGCATCAAAGGATCAAAGAGTATCTGGATATTCCAACATCTAAATCTTGTTTTGGCTGTTATTTTTTTGTGGGTTTGGATTCAAAATTTAGAACACAACTCATCTCACCTGATGTTAACAATCTAACACTTGATCTAAACTAACCATTTAGCATCTCCCAAGAGTAAAGGGACAATTATTTCTGGGGAAGATTCACCATATTTCCCTTCAACATATTTTACAATTCAGAATCAACCAGTTCTTAGAAATGCATTTCACTGGCTATTAAGAAAGCTAATATAATAAGTTTATATTACATGCCCAGAATTGAGATACATAATTCCATTTATAGCAGCTGATTCTATTTTCCATTATGTAAAATAAATACTAGATTTTGTTAAAAATAGTTTTGATTTTCTTTTTTTTTTTAAATATATTTAGTGTGCTTTTTCTTTTTAATTTAAGATAAGCAAACTGGGCATCTTAAGTCCAGTATTGCCCCTTGGGTGAATAAGTAACTGTAGTAAAATTTTGAAGGGATTTTCTATGTAAAAAATGTTCATTTAAAAAAAAAGAAAAAGGAAAAACATTGAAACCATTAATGTCTATTCTTCTTGGAATTGTAACCTGACTGCTAATTAATGCATTTGGTAAAGAGTCCCTGTTCATATTTGTGGGTGCTATTGCAGTACAGAAAATTTAAAGAGAAACAGCAGGGCAGAATCCCCTGTCTTTGACTCAAAGGAGATTTGCACAACTGTAACATAACACTTGATGCAGTTTCCACTCAGGCCATAAGTTCAAAAGGCTTATTCATGCTGGAAAGCTTTGGACTATCTGCTAAAGACACCTGCACACAGTCTTCTTATTTTTGAGAGGAATCCTTTTCATGCTGTCACCACAACCAACCTCAGTTCACAAGGATTTTCAAAATGCAATCATTGCATGAACAGTGGATGACCTCAGCAGTGGTCAGTGTCTTTTAGCAATGAATGCTTATAAAAGCAGACAACTGCTAAAATGACTGCCATCTTTCCAGTTCTACCTCCTGCACACCGAAAGAGATAGAATATGAAAGATGAAACCAGCCCATTTTAGTAGCACTAAATACAAGCACAGCTAAATTTGGATGTATTTTCTGAAGGTTTTGATGACTGTGGAAGTCCACTCTGAAAAGCTTCTTACTAGAAAAGTCTCTTAAGGATGCCTCAGCATTTGTTTTTTCAGTTCTCAGCTATTTTTCTCCTTGCACAATGCTGTTAATACACATACCCATTAAAAGTAACTTCAGAACTTTTCAAAACCCAGTGTTGGAACTTTGTAACTGCACAAATAATTATGACTTATCTATGATTTTGCCTGAAAAGAAACAAAGATCACATATGGTTATATGTTTATAGCCTGAGAATGACAGAGCTCTCAATCCTCATGTGCAAGGAATCAGGAAAGGGAGGCCAGAGGTGAGCATGGCTGTGTGTGCTTGGGCTGGGATAGAAGTTAGTTTTCTTCACAGTAGCTAGTATAGGGCTACATTTGGGATTCGTACTGAAAAAAGGGCTGATAGCACAGCAATTTTACTAAACAGTGCTTGCACAGAGCCAAGGCCTTTTCTGCTCTTCACCTCATACCACCAGTGAGCAGGTTGGGGGTACACTAGAAGTTGAGAAGGGAAACAGCCAGAACAAGTGACCCCAACTGACCAAAGGGATATTCCATACCATACAGCATCGTGCTTAGCACATAAAGCTGGGAGAACAAAAGAGGGGAAATTTCAGAGTGATGCCATTTGTCTTCTCAAGTAACTGTTAACCATGACAGAGCCCTGGTCTCCTGGAGATGGCTGAACACCCGCCTACCAATGAGAAATGGTGAATGAGTTCCTTGTTTTGCTTTGGTCTCTGCTGCTTTTGCTTTACCTATCAAACTGTGTTAATCTCAACCCATGAGTTTTCTCACTTTTCCAATTCTCTCCCCCGTTCCACCTGGGGAGAGTGAGTGAGCAGCTGTGTGGTGCTTGATTGCCAGCTGGAGTTAACTCAAAGGTCTGACAGGGTATCATTATCTCAACACAAGTTTACTAATGACAGGTTATGACACCTAGTGAAGCTTCTATTTTGAGGCAAAGCAAGGAACATGTTGTGTTTGCAGTTAGGGTTTTACAATTTTATTAGGCAGAGTCTACCCTTTTTTTAAGGTATGGTGGAAGTGCCACCTCCTTCTGGTCAAAATAAAGTGTGGGAAGGAAGTGCACAGGCAGTGCAACCAGGGTCTTATATCCTGAGAAGAATAGAGAAATTCTGTGTAGGCACAGGATGAGAAATGCTAAGGCAGAGCTGGAGATGAATTTGGCAAGTGTGAAGAATGGTAAGAGGGGCTTCTGCAGATACATGAGTCATAAAGGGAAGATAAAAAAAAAAAAATTATGCCCCCAATAAATAAGATAGACTGGAGAAGATAAGGCTCCAGAGTGAACTCATTGGGAACTTTCAGTACTTGAAGGGGCTTATATAAAAGAGGGAAAGTAGCATTTTATATGGGCAGATAGTAGCAGGATGAGGGGGAAAGGTTTAAACCTAAAAGAGGAGAGATTTGGATCAGATGCTAGGACGAAATTATTTACTCAGTGGGCGGTGACGCCCTGGAACAGGTTACCCAGAGAAGTTTATGCATGCCCCATCTCTAGAAGTCCAAGGTCAGGTTGGATGGGGGCCTGTGCAGTCTGACCTAGTGGGTGACATCCCTTCCCATGGTATCACTGCCCATAACAGAAGATTGGAACTAGATGATCTTTAAGGTTCCTTCTACCCAAGATTTTTTGATGATTCAGTTTCCTGTGTGGAAGACCTCTCATGCCTGGCTGCTTCAACCTGGGCAACTAAAATCCTCAAGGATGCTTGCTATCAGTGCCGATTTACAGCCATCAGCTCCATGGTAGGGTATACTCATGATCCATGGAGTATAGAAATTCTAAGGGATAACAATTTTGATAAACAACAATCATGACTAATAATAAGAACTACTAACATTGTCAATAAATGCGATAGTAGTAAGATTTTTTTAAGTTTAAAACTGGTTTGATTCATGTTGTTTAAACACTTCCACTGATCTCTAATTCTCTCTAATCCCTCTAATTCTCATAGACATATTTATCAGTTATATGACAAAATGAAATAAACCACCTGAATGCACCTTGGATACCAATAAATGCCAATGTATGTGCAGCTTATTCATTCTTCATTTGCTGTATTCAACAGTCTCCATTTATTGTTTGGTAATGTTCATGTGTGCTTATGTGTAGACACCCCTACTGAGGTTTCAGAGTCCAGAGCTGAGTCACTCTCGAGCTGTGAGTCACCTTCCTAAATCACAGGTGTGCAGTGCCAACTGAGATGCCAGGGAACGACCACTGGTTCATAAAGATACCTAACTCCTATATTTGTCATTCTTATATGATCTTTTTGGCTATTTGAGATAATCTCAAATGGCACAGTTTGGCTGTGTACAGACATCTCAGTCATAGACTTTATGTCCACCTGAGCTTGTCACTCTTGTCTCTCTAAAAACGTGGAAAGAAATCAGCACCTCTAGAGAGCAATTTACACAACATGAATCTAAATTACATGCTTTCTCTCTGGAAGTACCCGTTTTTCTCCATGGCCTATTTTCTCATGTAATTTAGGCAAATAAATCCCACTCTTTGAAACCAAAATTCTAAAAAATAATTCAGTAGAAGCACTATCAAAGATATTTTGAATCACCGTGCTCTGACAGAAAACTGTACATTCTCTTTTGCATGTTGTGAGTTGTAACATGCTGGAAACTTTTCAGAAATTTTCTGTGTCGTTATTGTTTGCCTTTGGAAAGGCAAGATTTTTGTATATATATAAATAGAATAGTAACAGTAACTGAATTGCAAGCTGTGATTCTACACATACGATGCAGAAGGAGACATCATAAGTAATTAGTTTAAATTTTTGAAGAAAAGATGCAAACACTGGAAGAGAGAAAACATCCATTCCTATCTTACATTCCAAAAGGTACCAAAATAAAAGCAAGCAGCAAACAAAAATTAATCTATGACAATTGTTTTCTTTTTTCAGAGGAGGTGTCAGTTTCACCACACCTTTAAAAAAGGGTAGACTCTACCTATAAAAATTGGAAAACCATTGTAACCCTAATTGCTAACTGTCAGAGTCTGAAATATTGTCTTATGACTTAAACATTTTCATGAAGGACTTTCAAGACTATTACAAAAGCTGCAGAAAAGACTACCACACTGTGAATGGGGCTCTGAGAGGCCCTACACACCGCTCGCTGATGAAGATAAGATAAAGTAACAACTCAGGGCTGGGGTCATTCGCAAAGCACAAGCCTAACACCTTCAGGATGGAGACCACAGCCTCAGGGCTATCAGCTGCCAGGCTTCTCACAGACGCTCACACCAAAGGGTGGGGGGAAGAAAGGCTTTGGGTGTCTAGTAAAAAAGTCTCTGGTGAGAGGCAGTGAACACCCATCCTCTGATGTGCAGAGAAGCCCATCTGAGGAGCCCCTTCACCTGAGGAGAAGCTGCATCCACATGAAGGACAGCAGAGGGGGTGTTGTGGCCTATCAAAGGCCCCCCCAAAGGAATCCCCAGACCCTACACCAGAGATGGTGCAAGAGCCCCTCAGTGTTGCAAGGGACAGTGTCACACTGGCTCCCTGCAAGGGAGGCACGTGGACATTCCCACCTGCCCAAAGCGTATATTAATCCATTGGATTCTACACTCTCTGGAGTTTGGTGGCATGTGGTGGCATGGCACAGCATGGCCACAGTGGTGGGGGACCCTCACCACCAGAAGACCGGATGGAGGGGAGCAACAAGACGTCATTGGGACCCTTGGAAGGGTGATGTGCTTGCACCTAACCCCTGTCACTCTCTCCCTGTCCCCCCACTCCCCACGCACACTTCTTTTTCTATTTCTTTTTCTTTCTTTTCTCTTTCTTTCTCATTGCCTCTTTCACTATTAAATAAAATACATCAACTTTTTGGCACCAACATCTAACCTTGTTTGGTTTTAATCTTGTTTTTGGGTCTATTTTGAACCTTCCAAGTTCTTTCCATTTTATACACAGAGACTTAATTTTCTTTGCTCTTCTGGGTTTAAACCAGATCATAATACAAGCACAATATGTTTCTTGCTTTCCCTCAAATTAGAGGCTTCATTAGGTAGTATAGCCAGTAATGACTAAGCTTGTATTGGGGTAATGACACCCTGTCAGACCTTTGGCTACCCAGACAAGCTGACTGTATCACAATGGCTGCTGTGGGTTAACATCAGACTTTGAAATTTCTCAAAGAAATTAACTCAACTTCAATACACTTCCATTTAGGTGTCAATATTGGTGATTAGTCCAAGTTCTTGTTATAGTCAGTGGAAATCTGGGCTCAATTATGATGTAAAAATGTTATACCATCCTTTCTTTCTTAAGTTCTTGAGATACCAACAATCCCAGCTCATCGATCTAGACTGTGAATAATGTAAAACTTATAAAATTCAAAGATTGTTCATGTGATATGAAGGAAGTAACGTAAGCAAAGTTGACTTAACAGTTTATGAACCTAATAACCATATCTCTAGAATTACTTTCTTAATTAATGTCATTTTTATTAGCTATACAGGATTTTTCTATCTTCATGTACTCCGTTAAAAATCTACCATGATTTTTAGTTATGATTTGTAGTTATTGCATGAAAAATTATCATGCAATTTTTACCGAAATTATGCCATACCTTAATATAAACAGCAAAACTTTGAATTAATATTAATATTATGTTAAAAAAAAAAAAGAAAAGAAAAAAAAAGACACCACCACCCTCTGTCACCTCCACACCCCAGGATTTAATCCATAGTGCATTACCACTGACCCATTTAGTGTAGGGAAGACACAATAAATCAATGTTTGTTAACATATGCTTAAGTAGAAAAGCAATTTCACGGGTCAGGCAACATAGTCATGAAATGTCTGTGAAGCAGTGGAGCATTGACTGTTAAGAGGGACACAGCCAAAATGACAAAAATTCTTTGATTTTTGTGTGCATTCTGGTTTCCTTTCTGTTATTATTTTGGTCAAACACTTACTTCTCTGTCAATAGGAGTGGTTAGCAGCATATCCATAAAAGCTCAGATTAGTGTTTCAAACATTTAAAGTAGTATTGTTTTTTAAGCGATTGGGGTGGTGAAGAAAGGAAACAAAATCAGCAGCATAAAATACAATGCAGTGCACAGAAAGTATAATTCCAGGCCTGGATTTGAATCTTCATTAGTTCCAAAAGCTAGTTTTCTTTCAAAGTCAGGGGAGATGAGGATAGAAAAAAGTCACCATTATGCCAAATTTGAGATCAACACTCAGCTGGTGAAATAGATGGCAGAGACTGAAACACCGTGTGCATTCACATTAGTACCATTAAATGTGTCCACAAGTTGTATGCATTCCTAAAGGACAGAATCAATTATAAAATCTGAACCTTCTCCTGTGAACCAGGAATTACACAAGAAATATATCTGTGTCTTTAAAAGAGTCTGTCCCCTACTATCTAAACTTTATTCAAATCCAAAGCCTCTTTGAAATTTTTCCAGCACTGTTTCTAATAAGGCTCAGCTGACTGCCTAATGCATAATAGAACTTTCTTCAGCTAAAAATGTTAAAACTTTTATCCACCTACCTTGACCTCCAAATCAGCATGTAAGGAATATGGCAGTGAAAGTAGATGCTGAATTTTTATTAGACATTCTAGTATCTTCAGTTCTGTTAATTTAGGGTGGAACGAAAGTGTAAAGAAGTTGCCTTTTTTGTACTGTATAGAAAGAATTATTTATGCATTATTAAAATACAGCATATCCTGGCAGAATTTCAAAAAAGAGAAAAAATCCTAGGCATGCATGCTCTTTAATGATCTACCTTTAAAAAAAAAAACAGTTTCATTACCCTTCTAGTAGAAAAAGCTATCTGGGTTTTCCTTCATGAATAAAACTTATTTAGTTTCATCTCAGAGGTTTTGAAAACATTTAATAGGTATTTAAAATTATAATGCATAAGGTTTGAGGTCTTCAATCCTCATTCATATAAAATTGTTATCAAGTTAATTTTGTCAAAGTAATATGACAAAAGCTTGTCCATATTTTAGTTTTGATTTTAAATATTAACTAATATTTTAGTTAGTCTCTTCACAATATATTTACATTTACTATTAAAGTGCATTTGTATCTGAGTGGAATTATTAAGTGAACATTTAATTTTTGTGTATTTCTATAGCACTGTTCATAGAAAAGTACATTACTCTTGTGAAACTGATCTTCAATGAATAAAGATTAGTTTGGTAGCAGACCTGTCTATTAAGATAATTTCTAATGTCTCCATTAACGTCGTGTCCAAATGACTGATAGTTACAAGTACACTGAAGGGAAGGATTGCCATCCAGAGGGACTTTGACAGGCTTGAGAGGTGGGGCTGTGTGAACCTCATAGTGTTCAACAGGTCCAAGTGTAAGGTCCTGCACTGGGTTGGGGCAATCCCAAACACAAATACAGGCTGGGAAGAGAATGGATTGACAGCAGCTCTGTGGAGAAGGACTTGGGATTGTTGGTGGATGGGAACCTTCACATGAGCCAGCAAGGTGCACTTGCAACCAGGAAAGCCAATCATATCTCGGGCTGTGTCAAAAGAAGTGTGGCCATCAGGTTGAGGGAGGTGATTCTGCCCCTTTCTTTCACTCTTGTGAGATCCCAGCTGGAGTGCTACGTTCAGCTCTGGGGCCCATAACATAAGAAGGACATGGACCTGCTGAAGCGAGTCTGAAGGAGGGTCACAAAGATAATCAGAGGGCTGGAGCAAGGGCTGGAGCACCTCTGCTGTGAAGACAGGCTGATGGAGTTGGGGTTGTTCAACCTGGAGAAGAGAAGGCTCGGGGGAGACCTTATAGCACCTTCCAGTACCTAAAGGGAGCCATCAAGGAAGCTGTAGAGGGACTCTTCACAGTGTGGTATGGGTTGGACTTTCAGACAATGAGTTACAAATTCCACTGACTTCTGTAGAAATATTATTGGGTTTGTATTTTTAGTAGTGTATTTCCTAGCAATCCAGAAGGTAGGAACAGAAGTGTGCTAAGGAAAATGTATTAACTTAATTATGGAATATTTGCTAAAGTCAGGAAATACATCAGCTGAACTCCAAAATTCCTAAAAGAAGAAGAAAGTCTCTTATTAGGCATATTTTTATTTTTAGATTATGCAATGGAACAGTGAGAGACACTAATGATGAAATGCTTTCTGAGATTTTTTTCACTTACATAGTTATTTAGCAGGAACAATAAATGTGTTTGACCAATACATAGGTATTCAAGAGACCTTTTTGAGAACATCATGTTGTATGAATTTTACTTTTTGATGTGTGAAGAATGGTACGTCTTTTTGTTCATTTATCCATTGTCTCTATGGCATGTTCTATTAAAGAATTCACCAGGTCATAGTGAGGAAGGCTGTCTTCTTCTCGCTAGTCCAAATCAGATAGAAACCTCTCGAATGTGAAAGACAGCAAACTCTGAGAACATCTGAATAGCCCAGTTGGAAAGCAGGCATTCAGTTTCCAGGGGCAAGGCAGAAATAACCCTTTAGATTAGGTACACATGCTGTTAAAGATTGTGGGCCCCCTGCTCCAGAGATCCTAAAAGTTGCTAGTTTAAGAAAAATAGGCGAGGTGTCATTTTGCAATGGTCCAGTGGACTTTTTAGCATGTCCTTCATACTACAGTCTATCTTGACTATATCTAATTTACTGTGTTGAAAGAGCCTTCAAAAGACTTTTGGGTGTTTCTACCCCTGTGAAAGAGGGGGATTTTTTTCATTTCATTTTCTTATAAATCACAGTATTAGAAGCCCTTTCACCTTATGTGCTTACTTAAGACAGGGGAGCAGTCGTATCCATGGGAAAGATCTAAATGAATTGCAGCCCCATCACAAAACTCATGTATCTGTGATTAACAGGTGTGGGATAGTTAGTACTATGGTTTTAGTAGATGTCATTGTTGCAGGAGCATATGTGGTGTGTTCTGGGCATAACAAAAAAGGCTTGAAGCAGCATGCAAAAAAAAGTTTGAGTTGAATATTTATGGAAATTTTAAACTGCATAAACTGTATAACAATTGTGTTTATGTAGGCCCAAAAAATTTACATAAGCAAGATTTTGTTATATTGCAGTTTCTAAATTTTGCAAAGCATTTATGGAAACTGGAAGCCAAATCCGAGACTACAAAAAAAGAACCTTGGGTGTTTTGATAATTACAAAGAATTCATGGCCAGCTGGAAGTCAGAGCAATGTGTACTTAACTGCTTTGAATAGTCTGTTTTGCATGTAGTAATCTGTGTGCATTTGCTCTGATTGCTCAAGGGGAAATAATTACTGTTTATGAAAGATTGTCCATTATTCCCCAATTAGAGAGAAAAAACATTCTATAACAGGGGAAATCTGTCTTTTCTGTAGACTTTGAGAGAAACTCTTCCTTACTGATGCAGTAGTCCATAAAAAATCACAGTTGTTATTCATGCAAGGTGCTACATAAGCAAGGGGTCAAAATCCCATGAATTTTTAAATACATCTTACATTGCTATGAATTTAATACTATGTTTTAATTGAACATGAGAAAGCATATGAACTGTAAGGAAATCATGCTCAGTTGTGGTTTTCTTTCTTACTCCATAACCTAGGGTTAGAAAAGAAAAGGACACACACACACAAAAAAAAAAAAAAAAAAAAAAAAAAAAAAAAAAAAAAAAAAAAAAAAAAAAAAAAAAAAAAAAAAAAGTACAAGAAAAAATGCAGTTTATTTCTCAGTTTCTGACCCATAAACAGAATAGACAAGGTTTCAATTTTTCCTTTCCCATCGATTTTTTGTCTTGCGGGAAACATGTGGAACACAGTGTCCATGTTGCACATCCCTGTAGGACTGATGTCTTCATGGATCCAGCCGCAGTGCTATTTCCAGTCCCAGTAAGCCAAAGAGTTAATTTCTTCTATTCATACTTTAATTGGTTAATTATAAAGTTTATATTAAAACTTAGTTTAGATGGTAGCATACACAGATTTGGAGCAAGGGAATTCAGTAATATGTGAAATCTCTTGCTCCAAAGATCTGTCTAGAAAATATTTCTTAGTGATAATAAAAAAAAATTGGCAAACAATTTAAGATCTCTATACCATCATCCAGAGGCAATGCTGCAAAAGCCTATTCTGAGCTGCATTTAAAGATGAGAGATGCCCCCCAGTTTCTATTATGAATGTGTCCTAAAAGGAATAGTATTTCTGGGTCTGACACTGCTATTGATTTCTGTTTTCCTAATGTTTGTCCTTCATTATTTTATGATAATATTTTAATCCAAGGTTTAACTCTGTGATTCTGTCTGTGCTGTTCACACTGGAGCTGTACTTGTGGTCTATATAGACAAGCATATTTGTTCCTTAACAAAACAGCAGGAACACTATTCCCAGTGTCAATTGTCAACTGTACATTTCCAACCGTTTTTCTGTTCTCATGAGAAATATTATCTGGGTTTACCCAATTTCATAAGGCCTTTCTGTTTGAATAAAGCTATGACCCAACTCAGTGAGACAAAATTGCCTCTCATTTCCCCACAATAACTTCATACTTGCTTCAGATTTGGAGTGAGACACAAACAGACCAAGATCTGCACCCAGATTTCTACTGAAAAGGAGCCCATGTGTAAAAGTATGTAAGTTGGATTTGTCTCAGAGTGCTGAAACCAGCCTTCTGGAAGCCTTCATAGCACTGACAAGTCAATTTAGTTATATTTTGAAAGTCTTTTAGTAAATAAAAACCCAACCCATACAAAAAACCAAACCAAAACCAAAAATCCAACATAATTTTTTAAGAAAGATACTGAGATGAACTTAAACTAGTACAGGTCTCTTGTCAGTTGAATAGTTGTGGAGACAAGCAGATGTCTGCAAGCTATACAATCAAATAAATTTTCTCTTAGGGACAAACACATAAATGCAAATGTTTAAGGGGGTGAGGAGTGGATTTTAAACAAGAAGAAGAAGAAAAAAATACAAACCCCCCCCCCCCCCACAAAAAAAAAAAAAACCATTAGGTACATGTCTGGTCATAATCTGTTGTGTATTGACCTAGTTGCACACAGCTTCTCAAGGGATGAGAAGATACAGGTTTTAGCCTCGGGTTCCTTAGGCTTGTGAAATTGTATATCTCTCTATCTAAATTATTTTTTACAAGAATTAGTATGCATTTTATTTTTTACATAAAAGATATGCAATCCAGATATGGAGCTGAAGAAGGAAAACAACAGTAATTTCTTTCTGTTTAGAATTGTATGTTGCTTATCTGAAAAGAGTAAAACATGCATTATCCTTGCCTACCTTCGGGCTGTTTTACTATTCAGAAACAGTTATTCTGGGGACCTTTCTGTCTTGTTGTGTGCTGACTTTAGGACTTACCAGGTTGTATTTTTATACCAGACATCAATTTTCGAAGGCTTTTAATTGTATCTGTACAAATCATCTGCATAGGATCCCCAAAAGAGAGGCAGGAATGTCACACAGCTATTTACACAGTATCATCTTTGTGGGAAGAGATAAGTATTCCTTGGATATTATGCCACTGTACCACAATTTTTAAATCCAGTGCACCTTCACATGCAATGTGGTGTTTACTGTACTATCAGTGCAAGAAAGATCCTACTTTTTAAATAAATGTTAAATTTTAAGGCATTAACAATCCAATTCATGCTAATAGATCTATTTGTGCATGTATACATGCAAAACTTACAGAATTAAATTCCTCAGATTCAATATTCTACACTTCTCTCTGTGAGTTAGTACACCCTCATAAAAAGGAAGTGAGCTTAAGTTTTAAAAAATATTTTTTGATCTCTGGAAAAAAAAGTAAAGCTGTATGGCAATGATAAAAAAAAAAATCAAGTTAAAAGGACAAAGGGAAAACAGATTTACATCTGAGTGCTGGATACATATCTGAACTATTCAGGGTCATGAAATCTATGCTCTTTGCCTGAAAGCACAGCACATTACTTTAGTACTGTCTCTCAGTCTATTAAAAATCCAACTGTGGTAAAAGGTCGAATGAGAGCTGACAAAATGACTTAGATGCTCCATTTGATGTTGCAGTTGTTCCTTTAGTTCCACTATTACTTTTTATCACCCTGGTTTCATGGTCCAAATTTTTTTGAAAACAGTCATAGAAAATAATATGTATATCATAACACTAGGATAATTTTGTAAACTCAATGTAGGCTGAGTCTGCTGCATTATTACAAAGATTTTTTAAAAAAATAATTTAACTAAGAACAGGACAAGATCTCAGTTCCCTGAATTTCAGGTGCCTGAAGACTGCTGAAATGGCTAAAAGCAGAGCTCAAGCAGTCCTGGACAAGCAATTTTGTTAAGACCTCAGACTGTATCATTCCCCTCCTCATCTAATAACCTGTAGTATTCATATTTTATCTAATCCCATTGCAGTTACTTACTCTCTGAGTTTCTCCAGGCCATGAAGTAGGGATGTTGGAGCCTTCCTCATTTGTAACTTCACAGAAGACAAGTCCACAAATACCTCTTCCATGTTCTCTCAAGACATGAGCCAGCTTCCTTTCCAGACAGCTTCCTGAGGCAGCCTGCCCCAGATTCTGTCAAAAAATGTACAAGCTGCCAATTTTTGAAACACAAGAGATTCTAGTTGCGATAACTTTTTGGATCCCTTGCTGCACAGAGATAAAGACACTTATGCTGACTGCCCAGTGCAGTATTTGTTGTTGTTGTTCTCATGTTTCTTTGCTTGGGAGGGAAATAGATAACCACATGATAGTAGGACTGACTCTCTGCAAAGTGAATCATTGCACTACCATTTTATGATTATGCTAATTATTCTGAAGTCCTTTTCCTATACAGTGTTTTTATTGTGTGCAAGTTTTCTTTTTTATCACTAAGCTAAAGCATCTAGATTTTGATAACCAAAATGATAAGCGAAAAGGTCTGGAGACAGATGATAGTATGAAAGTCATTGTTGCTTATTCTCTTGCATTTCCCCTCAGAATCTACTATAATTTAGATGAGCTAGATTTGCCTCCCAGGATGTCTTGCACCTGGTCCTGCAAACATGCTGAGGTCCTGAACTTGCCCAGGTTTCACTCTGACCACTGGTCTGCTTGTGGCCCAGATCACTTCAGACCTAGGAGCTGCAAAGCTCTTCCAGCTCTAGGGTTCAGACCTGGATATGGACTCGAGCAGGTGGATGAGCTTTCTTCAGGTTTGGACACTTTTTTCTTCTGACACAGAGGTATTTTAGTGTTTCAGATATTCTGGTATCCCTTTTCTCACTTCTGAAGCCATCTTTATGGATACAAGAAGAACACTGACACGGATTCTATGATCCTGTAAGTGATAAGTACAAAATTTACTAAAACCACAATCCAGCTATCTACTAAAAAGACAGATGTGATTCAAGTGTTACCGTGACATATCTCCAGGGAAAGTATATTTTGTTCTTTGAGATAATAGACTCTTGACCACAGCAGGAGTCTGAGGAGAGCTTTGGAGATGTGGTACTGGCTGAAGCCATTTTTGTCAGGATCATCAAACATTTTAATTGTTTGCAGCTTAAACATCATGTCTATTGATCAGACAGGACAATCTCTAAAGGAAATAAGTATTGAGTTGAATCATTCTCTAGACATCTCTTTTTATTAGATAAGTAGTGAGTTATGGATCGGAATTAATTATTAGGTCCTTAATTTCCCCTCCCCTACTTGTCTTCCCCATGCCCTGTGGCACCATGGCCATGGCAGGGAAAAGGCTGGTCTCTCTCAGGAGTCCAGGTTGGCCTGAACCCATTGGAGTCAGTCCTCTCTGGCCCTACTCTCTTGTGTCTGTTGCTGTTGTGGGTTAATGTGCATGTAGGTGAGAAAAGAGGAGCTGGTGAAATCTGAATGCCGAATAGCAGAAGGAATCAGAACACTAGTGAACAAAACTGTTAGAAAAATTCTTCCTCCTATGGATTAAGACTATGGAAAAAGGGTAAGGAAGCAAGAGGAATTGCATGAACAGAGAGAGAAGAAGCAATTCGTCATTCTAAGACTGTTATTACTAAACTTAAGCGGCAAACATAAAGTCATTTCCTTCTGAAAATACAGGATGGTGAGAAATCACCACCGTTTCATGAACTTTAGAGACACAGCTTCTTCTATCAATGTTACCTGAGCATTATTCTGTTCCANGAGGAGAAGGGAGGAGAAGGGAGGAGAAGGGAGGAGAAGGGAGGAGAAGGGAGGAGAAGGGAGGAGAAGGGAGGAGAAGGGAGGAGAAGGGAGGAGAAGGGAGGAGAAGGGAGGAGAAGGGAGGAGAAGGGAGGAGAAGGGAGGAGAAGGGAGGAGAAGGGAGGAGAAGGGAGGAGAAGGGAGGAGAAGGGAGGAGAAGGGAGGAGAAGGGAGGAGAAGGGAGGAGAAGGGAGGAGAAGGGAGGAGAAGGGAGGAGAAGGGAGGAGAAGGGAGGAGAAGGGAGGAGAAGGGAGGAGAAGGGAGGAGAAGGGAGGAGAAGGGAGGAGAGAGAAGGGAAAGACTTGAGTAATAACAAAGACTGCCTCTAGTAATCTGATGAACTTTTTTTATGGAAACTGGCTGTCTCTTAAGGTTGTCAGAGAGCTATTCACTGAAAACCCCAAATCTGTACTGCAGGGCACATAACCACATCGTAAGAAACCATGATCTTCTGCTAGACTTATATTGTAGAATCCTTTTCTTGGCAGGCACTTTGATGTGAAGTCTCACAAGAAAGATAGAGTAGGGTAAAATTCTTCACCCTTTATGCACCCGTATAAGAAAGTAATTTTCAATTCATATGGAAAAAGTAATTTTATACCTCATAGGTCTATTGCAACATAAAACATAATGCCGCACGGTAAAGAGAATTTTTAATTTTACTGCTTCAAAGCTGCCATTTTTGGTTGCGTTTGTTTAGGATATCATTCTTCTAGCATATTTCTGTATCAGTTTCAATATCAAAAGCAAAAGCTGCATTAATAGCCAGAGGATAAAATCAGCTATGTATTTCTTCCTGTGCAATGTCATTATGAAAATATAGACAAACCTAATTGATATAAAGTCTAAAACACCTACATGGTAGACAGGACACTTTACAAGAAAGCTGAAAGAACTTGACCCTACTTACAGACCTCCACTACAGCTGATGCACAGAATCAATCAGAGGCTTTCTGATCATTTGTCTGAAACATTTTGGAGTTTCATTTCTCCTCTCCAAAATCAAAATATGCTTTTTTTTTTAGAGGTGATTACAGAAGATCATTTCAGTGCAAATCTGCTAGGTAACACAATAAAGGAAATGTCACATTTTTAAAATAAAAATATTTCAGGCTGAAAATTAAGAGATCAGGCTCATTTGCTTTTGCCATACAATTCCTCAGTTTGTGATATATTTTGCCTCATTAAATCTGTAAGACAATAGCAAGTTTGGTTTTTTTTTTGTTTGTTTCTTTTGTCATCTTTAGTATCCCTTCTACAACATTCCGGTCTTCTTTTTAAAACTGCTTTCTAAATGTGTAATATTTATATCTGTTTTTACCTATAGGAAAAGGATCACAGGCTTTCAGTAATTTCGCTGATTTCTTTTTTTTCTCCTTCATCCCTGGTTAATGTCTTTGATTTCTGGTGGATAATATTAGTAAATCCTAAATCACAGTAGAATAAATATATGGAAAGATACAAGCAGTGGAACAGAATTATTAAATATCTGCAAAGATATTGATATTAGTCTTCATATGCAATTACAAAAAATATTATTATTCATATAGTTGTATGGAGCATGTCTTTAAACCAAACAAAACACCCATCAAAATTAAGCTAACAAAAATCCCCGGTATTTAAAAAAAACACTTGCATCTCCTTTTCTAGTAAACTGAGGAAACTTACCTTATGCAAAAATAAGATTAATTATGTAGCCTAGTTACTGGTTACTGCATTCTCTTTCTTAATTCATGGTTATAAAGCACAGAACACGGTAACCTTTTCAAGACTTTTTGGAAAGTGTTAGTATAAAACTCAAAGTTGCTGTATTTCCATGTTGCATGTTTGCTGGATTAATTGCTTTGACTTGTCTTGTGATCAAGAGCTATGTGCTATTATATGAGTATTTGCATTTCATAACAAGGAAATAAGTAATTTATATTGTAATAGAACCATTATTATAATCTTCTTCAAAATAAACCTTCTTACTAGGACATAAACCTAATCTTCCCAGTCTTTTAAAATATTAACTAGGTTTACACGGAAAATTATTTTAGGGATAATACACTCCTGCACCAAATGTTAGCAAGACATGAATACTTTTATTTAAACGTACCATTAATTTTTCTCTTCCTCTGTCTTTCCTCAGAGTAATTGCGTATCTTTGGACTATCAAAGAGCCTCACCCATAATAATAGATAGGTATCGTGTAGGATCTATTTAAGCAGTTAGAAATACATAGTTTTATTCCAGGGAATTTTGAAACTGACTTGTTTTGTACTGTGATCCTCTTATTGCAGTAAGGATTGTCTAGTCCTCATGTGCTGGATAATAAGTGTTATTTACCCATATGCAAACATTTGAGTGGCAACAAAAAGCTGACAGGATTCCTCCTTCACATTCATTGTTTTGCTCTCATTGATTTGCTGAGTTTTTATACACTGGAACACTAAATTATACGGTCTGAGACATTTACACACCTTTTTGTTACATAGTATTAAAACGACTTCTGAAATTCAACTTACAACAATGAAGAACCACTTATACAGTAAAACCTTTTATAAGAACAAGCTAATCTAGTAAGAAGCTGTGCCATTGCATATCTTTGTTTTCAGCATTTAGAAAGTGTAATTAAATATATCAGGTGATACATTGCATTCTACTTATGTTCTACACTTCTTCAGACTAGTGAATGTAACCACTTTATCTTAAAAGGGTATTGCTCTGCTTCCTGGATACAATATCATTGTGACAAATTCTACTCTTCTCCAACCCATTGTTTATCTTTCTCTTTTGACTTAGTCAAACAAAGACTGTGCAATAGAACAATCAACATGCAATATGTTGTACATAGTGTACATAGAGACTATTATTGAATTAATTAGAATTTGCCCCTGCAGAAAAATAACCTTACTGGGAAATTTTTTTAAGTATTGATGCAACTGTGCTGCAAAACAATTTCTAGAGATTGCAAACCTGTATCTTAGAAACAAAGTTATTTTACTCTTCATGTGTACCAACAATCTATAATTACTTTCTTATTAGGAAGTGTCGGCGTGCACAAGGCCAACATAATTCCAGATGTCGCCTTACACCAGGCCAACATAGTTTGCAGTGTAACATTGCGGCACCATCTGCAGTAATCACACATGGGAAGAGCTACAACGGCTCACTGACCTTATGGGCAAGAGCTACAGCGGCTCACCATCCCTCTTAGAGGCACAGTCACCCATAAAGCAGTCCAATCCCAGACTTGCTTGGGCAAGAGCTACAGCGGCTCACCGTCCTTCCCAGAGGCACGGTCGCCCAAGGCAGTCCAATCCTGGACTTAAATGCGTAGGCTACTCACGGCTCACCTGGCACACCCCTGCCCAGGGATTACGCGCCAGCCGGCTTTTCCACTTCCCCCAAGTGGATTGCAGTCTGTGAGGCTTATACTGCTGGAGGCTTCCAGAGTTTCTAAGGCTCAGCCAATTATGGCCACGATACATACAAACATGGGGCACCAGATGTCAGAGTCCAAAAAGACCAGCATAGAGTAGGGTGATAGGCATCAGCAGGCAGTGGCAGAGGAGGGTGGCAGGCAGAGGCAGGCATCAGCAAGCAGTGGCAGACGTCCGCAGGCACCAGCTCAGCACTCACCCGATCAGCTCCAACTCATCTCAGTATCTCTGTTGTGATGCTGCAGCACAGCCTTTTATACCCATCATCTCTTGGGTTACTCATGTGTTTCTTGTTATAGGAATCACCACACCTGCATTCAGTGCTGCCCTTCCCTCCTCCCAGGGACACAGCTGTAAGCTATCAAGGCCAGGGATGCCTGCAGCCCACTCCTGCAACCCCACAGGAAGGGGTAATTTCTTTAAGTATTTGAAAGTATTCACTCTTTATATTCTTAGAACTGTGGAGTTATGGTCTATTTTTGTTTTTTCATGAAAATAAGTCAGAATCTGATGTCTGAATACCAATCTAAGCGTAGTCTGAGACCCACAGAAAATCAGATGATATGCTCTTATATTACCTCATTATATGAGCCAAACATGCCTTTCACTCATCACTTTAGCTTGGTAAAGTCTTATTATAATTTACTTTTATTTAGTTGACCATAAATTGGAGAAAATTAAGTCTAGATGTCAGTGAAGTCAGTGCTAACCACATCCTCATTTCCTCTTCCTTGCACTGCCAGTGAGAGTGGTAGAGTAGGATTTAAACCGGCAAGGTGGAGTCTTTTGGGTTTGGTACCCCCAGCCCACCCTCACTGAGGCCTTGCAGCCTGGAGAGAGAGTGTAGAAGTGTGAGAGGTCGTTTGCATTTAACTCCTGGAGTAGGGACCCACAACTACTCCCATGAACAATGATGTAGAAAAGCGCCAGAGTCTCTGGGACTTACCAAATGGGAACTGCTGAAAACCAGAATTCTCTGTTGCTGCTGTCTTCACCTGCCACAGGTAAAAGTGATTCTACCTACGATTCCTTAAAATGAAAATGTGAAGAAACTCAATAAAATGTGCAGGCAAATGAAATTAAATAGGTGTAGATGCCATCTGACACATTCAAGTAGACAAATCACATTTAATTCTGACCTTAATTTTTTTAGTGGATATAGAATGTCTCTCTTTGTTTTGATATTTTTTTTCAGGTAAAAAATGTGCCTAACAAAAACCTTTTCCTGTGTAACATTCTAAAGCAAATCAAAATGCAAATAGCTACAATACAGCTGTCAGCAATACCCTAAGGCAGCAAACTGCATAGGAAGCTAGTTATGTTTAGCTGGAATTTTTATTTTGTATTGGAGAAGGGTCTGAGTAGGCAACTGAATTTTAAGGGGTAAACATTGCTGGGCCATAGTAGTGATACTGTGAAGCACATTCAGTACTGTATAAGATTGTTAATACATATCGAAGGACAAAGTAAACACTTTGAGATTTTATAGAAAATAAAGTGAAAAACCAAAGATTAATCGTATTTCATTTTGATAATGTCTTTCCCAGGGAAAAGAACTACAAAAGACCATTCATTAGAAAAAGCCAATAACCAGTGAAGATAGCACTGTGTAATCATTAGTTGAGCTGGAAAAGGAAAAAAAAATAAGGAAAAAAACAAAAGGGGAAAAAAGTAAGAAAAGGTGATCATTATGATGCACAGAGAATGCACAGAGGAACATGACTTGTATAAAGACGAGTGTTTCAAAGCATAGGAATGATGTAAGCAGGATAGCTTTTTAAATTCTTTTTATCAAGGGGTGGTCTTCAAAATGAGCTTGATTTATATTCTTTACTTTTTAAACCATGGCTTGGGCAACAATTAAATGCCAGAGGAAATCATATTAAATCATTCCTGTTTATCTCTTGGCCAGTTTAGTTGTTGCTACACAGATGTGCCTGGAATATCCAAAGGCCTCTCTAGTCTTCTTCCTTAGAAGTTACAAACTTTCTGAGTTTCATATCTTTTTAGGGGAAGGCAAGAGCCTCTTTACTTTGTCATCCCAGAACAGTATTTACATAGTCCAAATTGCCTATAATCTAAGAGTGAAATGGGGCAGTACTGGATCATGTAAAAATCTTCAATTGATGCTACACCAACTAGAGCTTATGTAACACTTCCTTTGAGGAGATGTAGGGACAGCAAGAAAAGGAGACAACAAAATTGTATTGAGCTTACTAACTATACACGATTGAGTATACTTTTCTTTGTTCTACTATGTTTGTAATATAGGATATGGGCTTTTTCACCTCTATTTTGATTAAATATTTGTCCAGTGGGGACAGGAGGAGGCATATTAGGCAATTCTCTTTTAATTACAGTTTCTCTCAGCAGACATTTCTTCTTTTCCAGATCTTTCTTTAAATGTAGTGGATTCTATACCTTTTCAGCTAGATGTTTTTTGCTTCTATTCCTTGTTTTCTTTCATTTTATGTGTGGATAAATTTAATTTTATTATAGTCTTCCACGAAATTTCATTGTCCATTAATGTTATCACATTGATAAAACTTGTTAAAGTTCACGTCTTCTGAGATACATAATTTTCTTATTTTATATATTTAGGATCGATTTCCCACTTGTTTTCTTAGTGTCTCTTTTTTTCTTTCTTTCTCAGCCTAATATCTATTACTAAATGTCTATTTGACATTAATTTTTTCTGTAGTTATAGAAGTCTTAGCATTCATCATTCCAAATACTTCTTATTTGCTCATATTCTGCTTGCTTTTTTAACATTTTACCCTATAAAATTTATTTTTAAAAATCATTATATTCATGTACATATTTCTTGATACGAGAAGTGTGAGATAAATCCACTCAGGGAATGAAAAAAGTTAGCTACACTAGTTAAAATAAATTATGGTTTACTTGTCAGTTTGAGGAGCAAATACAGGAAAATCCTATTAAAAAAAAAATCACTTCAGCAACGATTACATGTATTACAGAAATGTAATGTACCAGTCAATTGTTTAAAAATGTTTTAGTGATTCTAGTAATCATGTATATTCCGAAAAGTTGCAATCAGCTCAGGCAGGAAAAACCCCCCCACAAATCAAAGAAACAAAATATACTTAAGGATTGTTTATAATTAATTGGTAATTTTCTTCTTGAATATAATTAATTTGAATTTGTTGATAAATCTGACCCATATGTTCTCAGAAATTAATATCTTAATTTTATCCAAGAGTTAGTCTTCGCTTTCACTAGAGAAATTCGGGAGTTTTTCACTCTCTTATTTTTCTTGATTTTAATTCACTTAATGGTAGATAAACCTTGTATTGTTTTAACAGCCTAGTTTTCCATCTCTGAAATCAAGGTTATTTTAGGTTTATTTATTGGAACCTTAAGCTTTGAATTTTTCAATCTGAGGCGTTTTACATGAACATTTATTGTCCTTAAAAAAAAAGAAAAAAATTGCCTTAGAAAACTAAAATCAGCTGCTCAAAACCAGCAAAATTGAAAATTAAGAAAAAAACCCAATTTAAAAAGATATTTCCTAAGTATCCAAAAAAGAGTGAAGCTTTCTTATCTTTTCCTACCAAAGTCTTTTCCTTTTCCAGCCACTTAATCTCTGTTTTCTTCTCCAAGTATTTAACCCATCAAACCTTTTTGTTATTGAATCTGAAAAAAACAAATTATCTTTTTGCACCATTCTATGGAAAGATTCTGTTTTACTCTCACATTGAACATGCGAGTCTTCATGAATCCAAAGTTTACTATACAATATATTTATCACTAATATTTTTCAACATTTTAAAAGATTAAATTTTCAAAAGAGGTAGTCATTGACCTAATATCACTGCCATTGTTACTGTCAATTGAAAGTCAATATAAACAGCTAAACAATGAGACTAAATATTCTTTAACACATCAAAGTCATAATTTAAGCCTGCATTCTTCCCACTGGCTGGTTCTTGCAAATCCAGACAGACATTTAATGAGTAAAATAATGATTTCTAATAATTTCACTAGTACTTGATCTTTTGTTTTCTAATGATGGGCAGTATTGATCTCACTGTACCTCTACTCATTGACTGAACATTATTAGGATAGGAATTTTATTAAGATGTGTGTAACCCACTGCCATATATTAAAATTACACAATTGTGGTAGTTTAGGCCAAAT
>VWZT01006301.1:244-2744 GCA_013397055.1 Pachycephala philippinensis
TGAGGGGGGTGGGACTGGTTGGTTTTTTTCTTTTTTTGTCGGTTGGTTTGTTTTGGTTTTTTTTCCCCGCAGCAGCAACAGGGACGCGGTGACAGCGCTGAATCGTGCCCTCTGGGCTGACCCAGCCGCAGCCCTTCCCGGCCCATTCGGAGGGCTGCTGCCATGGACGCGGCATGGAACCCCTCCTGCCCGCCCCAGATTCCCAGATTTACCCCAAATTAGGGATCTCCGGATCTGCCCCGCCAGCCCAGGAGCAGCGTGTCCAGCGCTGTCCAGGAAAAAGACGGAGCTGGGCCGAGACCCCCAGCTGGAACTTACTGGCAGGGGACACCTGGGGCAGCGGTCCGCTTGTCTGGCCTTCAACCTGCCCCCAGTACTTCCTGCACGGATTCACAGCAGGGGGCAGAGTCCATCCCATTCCCCACCCCGGGCAAAGCCGCAGCGTTTCGGAGCTTCTCGCCCCCAGCCCGGTGCTCCGCGCCCTGGGCACCGGCTCACCGCGGTTCGCCCTTCGAAAAGGTGGGCATGGGGCAGGGGGAGAGACAGGTCTTTCCCAAATGATTGCCGACAGGAAAAATAAAGGCGTCAGTCCGCTTAAACACCCCAGGTCCTAGCCCGCGGAGGTGAAAAGTAGAAATTGGCAAAAGGGTGAGCGGGAACATGGAAGAGCCTTGAGGGAGAGAGCTGGAGGCCCAGCGGCCCCTCATCCCCCGCCCCGTCGGGGGCTGCGCTGCCCCGCGTCCCCCGTGTCCCCCGCGTCGGGCCGGGCGCGGGCACGGGGCGCGGGCAGGTGCCGGCAGGCGCAGCGCGGGCGTGGCGACTACCGAGGGTCTCGGTCCAGCCCGCACCTCGGCCCCCGGCAGAAACCCCATTTCTCAAACGCAGGAGCCGGACATGCCCTCCTGCGTGTGCCCCCACCCCCCCATCCTCCCGCCTCTGCCATACTCATCCTTCATTCCCAAACTTGACACTGCCTTAGATTTCGTTTGGAGGTGTGAAGGGAGCGGGAGGGGAGGAGGCGGTGGGGGGTGTTGTCTGCGTGGAAAAGCCACCGTTTAGTGTTTGCGGGGGGGAGTTAAGCTTTTTTTTTTTTTTTCTGAGGGGGGGGGAGAAGATCCATATTTGATCTTGTTCACTTCACACAAGGCTCCCAGACGGAGAATAAAGCCCCCTTCTGAATTATCCAACAGGGTTGAAGCAGGTTGAGTCAGTGAAATTCAGTTCCTTATTTTATGAGGTGTCAGAGCTGATGTCGAATATGGCAACGATAACTAATACTACAGTCTGAGGGACCAGAACGTGGTAATTAATCCCAAAGACTTAAGTGTATTTTAGTTCAGGAGAAAAAAAATCACTAATTCAATCGTCCGGAAAATTGAAGTTTGATGCATGAGTCTCTGCTGAAAGGAAAGGCTTTTTCTTCCCGATTCTGGGGTTGGAGCAGGAATCGCAGCCTGTCTCCTCCGCTCCCCGGAAAGGCCCCTGTACAGGGCCGCTGCCCGCCCGCCCCCTGACCGGGGCACAGCGGGGACCGGCAGGCTGAGAGACGGGGGTGGCACAGGGCTCTCCCCATTTCCTCCGCATCCCACATCATCCTTCCCGCTCGCCCCCCGCAATAAACACTAAACCATATCGCGACCGCTCCCTTGTATCGCCACACGCGGAAAGGCTGTCGGGCAGCCCGCGTGTCCCAGCCGCTCCTGGCCTCCCACTGTCCCCATACCTCCGGCAGCAGGCCCGGGGGGGCATCAGCATTTTGCCTGCCTGCCATCCCCACACCCCACACCCTCCCCCCCCGCTTTCGGCCCCGGGGCAAGGCCCGTATTTTCTCTCTCGGCTCTGCGGCACTCTGGGGGGCGCTGGGGACACCGGACCCAGCTCCTGTGCCAGAGCGAGGAGATGGGCACCCTGGGGCACCCTAGGCAGCCGGGGTAGGGCCGGGGCCGCTTGGAAGACTCCCTGCGCCGTGATAGCTGTGGGGCCCTGCTCGCTGCATTCAGCCCCACGGTCGTGAGCATCCTCCTCCACGCCACTCGGGCCCGGACACCTTTCAGCCTTCTTAAACTCCGGTCTCTCCTCTGGGCCAAAGCGGGGACGCCCCGTCGGACCACCCATGTCCCCACCTCCTGCCAGGCTCCCCGCTGTCCCGGGGGGCCTGGAGGGTCCATCCGCCCCGACGGGCTGGGCTGGCACCCCTGGGGTATCCCTGCGGTCTGGGTGTCTCTTCTGCAACGAGGGGCGGTACTTTCGACGTGCGCACGGAGGGGCCTGACCCTTCACCCTCCCCGTCCAGGTGAGCCCACGGCGGGTAAGGAACAGAGCCCGAAATCTTCCCTCAAGTTCTCTGGCAGGGCTGATCCCGCCACCGGGGGGGGTTGTTCCCCCACCTGTCCCTATCCCAGGCCTGGTTTCCCTAGGGGAACGTCCCCAGTGCTGGAGGAAGGGAGCCAGGCTCCCAGGGGAATTGTGCGCAGTCCTGTTGTGCAGGTCACTACGCGGA
>VWZT01006301.1:5244-23608 GCA_013397055.1 Pachycephala philippinensis
AAAGCACTCTGCTGATTCCGCGCCTTTTAATCGGACCCTAAAATGCAGAGAAGGAAGGAAAAAACGAGCAACTGTTCCCTGCAACTGCATCTTGCAAACTTTCTGGAACTCTTCGTTTTCTCTCTCTTTCCCTCCCTCTCTCCCTCCTCTCCTCGGTGCTGTTTGGCATCAGGAACACGCAGCCACCCAGGCACGTACGAAATCCCTTTGTTTATTTCCAAATATATTTAAGAAAATAACAGCCCTGGGTTTAATGCTGAGAATATACAGCTTGTATCTGCTGCGTGCTTCTATACATTTAAGCTTCTTGTTTCCTCCCAGATCCTTCCTGTGGAAGCTCCCGAGGTAATATTTCCATTTTAGTACTTTGCAAGATTCTAACTCAAATTGTTATTGCTTCACATTTTTAAAGTTTACTTAGCAAAAGGCCCGGCTAACGTGAGCTGCTTGCAAGCTCGGAGAGAGACGAAAGGGCCTTGCCTTCAGCTACATTCTGCAAATGTGAAGGGATAGGGGCTTTTAGGGATGAGTTATACCGCAATCAGCTTAGTAAATCTGCATGCAGAAAGGATGCTAATTAGTCTTAATAGTCTACCAATATGCCCCAAGACTGGAGACACAACAACGTAAATCTGCTACCGATAAATATTTTTAATTGTTAAATTTACTGGAAAGAAAAGTGTATTTTCCGTAGCGAACGCGGAGGATGCGGCGGGGCCGGGCTGCGACACGACACGCTCCGCTCCTCGGCGGGGCCGGGGCGGAGACAGAGTCACCCTGGCAGGAGCCCCGGGCCGCCCCGATCCCCGACGTCCCCCTTACCATCCCCCCCAGCCTTGCCCCCGAGAAGGAGGGGGAGCGCCTACTTAGATTGTGCTTGGTGAAATTAGTGATGTATCACGTTAATTACCACTGTGATCTTAAAATGGTTGCAGGCCCAAGGAAAATTAATGGAAATCCAAATTCTAATTATGTGGCTGGTGTTAAAGAGTTGAACTAAATACCCAGGAAGGGAAATTGGATGATAATGTGGAAATACGCTACATTTTCTGGCTGCTTGTGGTTATTGCATCATGAAGCCTAATAAATGCATTATCGGAGATACTGCTGGAGGATGATCTTTGGGGTACAAATGGGGAGGGGGGGTATGGTGATTCCTGGGATAACTGCGAAAAACAATGAAGAAAATTCCAAGAACCGCTAATTTTGCTCCATCCTTGCCCGACGTGTACTGGCCCAGCCCGGTGTGCTGGGTTTTGTAAAGAGGAGAGAGCCGAGAGCCCCAGGGAGGGGGCACTCGGGGGTGTCCTCAGAGCGGGGCTGCAGCAGCATCGCCCGGACAGGCTGCCCCCGTCACGCCCTTCTTGCAGGTGGGGAAACTGAGGCAGAGGCACGCATCCCTCCGGGCTGTACCTCCCTGATCCCTCTGCATCCGCCCCGGAGTCACCCAGCAACCACACATAGAGGACTAATTAATTAACACAATTAAGCTTTCGGAACCCGGGGCTGAAACCCGGGGGGCTGCAGAGAAAAGCCGGGGGGACACGACACCGAGTGCGGCAATGTGTGTCGTGTCCGACCCACGCGTGTCCGCGGGGAAGGAGGGCAAAACCACCTTTCCACAGGCTTAACCCTTCCCTCGCTGGCGGTCTCGGGGTCCCGGGTTTCAGCGTTAAGAGCTCAGCCTCATCCATCACGGAGTTAAAAAAAGAAAAAATCAAGAGGGAAACCAATACAGACAAACACATCAAGACTCAGGAGTGGCGACCCTTGGAAAAGGCAGGGTCCAACCAGATATGAATCATTTTTCTTTGCATAGTTTAAAGGAATTACTAGTGATATGCACGGCTGTCACTGCAAACTACATTTATGGATTTGCAAGTCATTTCCATAAATCAGCTGCATTGGATCCATCAGAAGAGCAGAGCCCAGCGTCGGTGCGAAGATGATGGAGCTCTCTTTGAACGTATAATGAAGTGTTCCAAGGGCTGCAGTTATTTTTCTGCTTGTTAAGGATTTTTTTTTTAAGGGGGAGGGGGGCCTTTTCGAATTTGATTTTAAATTAAAACGTCGCCAAGAGATGTTTTATTGGTGATCACCCTTATGATAAATTTATGCTTCAATAATTACTTTTCACGGGATATCGATTTCCTCTGGCAAAAGCCTTTCTCCCTCCTTCCCAACCCCTGTCTCCCATTTCCCGAACAAGACAGTGCTCCCCCACTGCCTCCGTCTCCCCCACCCCGGGGATGGCTCTGCAGGCAGAAACACGAATGGGGCAGGGGCAACCAAGTGGTCACGGCAAGGAAGGGAGCAAGGATTCCACACGTGAGCAGTCTGGCGGCTGGGAAAGCCCCTGAAACCCGCATGCCCTCCCCAGGTTCAGCGGGTCCATGGATGGTGGGGGGACTTCCCCCGACGTGGTGGGGATCCCTCAGAGGGATGCAGGAACTTCCAAGGCCGCAGCAAAGCCCCCCGTGCTCTGAGTTGTCCTGACTGCTGGGGAGACGGGCTACCGCTCCACGGCACCCCCCGCCTCCCCCTGCCCCTAAATCCAGAGTAAACCTCGTGGTGAGAGCATGCAGCCGGTCACAGCAGCCTGCAAAGCAGGGGATTCCTTGTGCCCCACTCCTCTGGCACAGGAGTGTGTGGCTGCCCTCTCCCGCTGTGCCCCCCAGGGCTCACACTTGCCCTGGCTGCCGGGCAGTCCCCACCTGCCCTCCGGTGCCCGGCCTGGGAAGGGAGCACACAGAGCAGCACATGGAGAAGGGGAGGTCTCGCTTCACCGGGGCCATAACTCCCAGGATTAGAAGTGCTCTGAACGGTGCCCCAATCTGCAAACACATCCCGTACCAAGGACCCAGCTGCCCCCTCCACACCACCCTCAGCAGGCACACCAACACCAGTCCCACTCCTCTATTCTCGCAGACCCACTAACCCGCTGCTGGAAAAACGTTCAGGGCAGCCAAGCATGGACATTCAGGGAGTTCAGGGCATTCAGTGCACAGGGTCCATGATGGTTTCATAGCCCAAAGCAATGCCAAGGCCACGCTGAACTACCACAAGTTTATTGCACGAATGTTCCTTATCTTCAAAAACATTAATATTACAGCCAAACTGGAGTTTTCCAAGATGCTGAAATTATTCCAATATATCACTTCTGATCTGTCCTTTCCTGACAAAGCCAATATTCCTCTCAGCGCCCCCCAGTCCATTTCTTATGGAAATAACTTTTCCCTTGGAAGGGACTCACACCTCGCTCAGAGATCAGAGCAGTGAGAACAGGAGACCACAGAACGCATCACCACAGAAACTTGGAGCTTGTGCCACCTCCCTCAGAGAACCCTTTCACAGAGTTTTCCACTTTTTTACACTAGTAGGTGGTTGCTATTCTCCTTTCCCTTTCAGAAAACCAAAAAAAGTTAATTTCTTTGGGAGCAGGAACATGGTATTTGGTGGAAAAGTGATGGGACTGTGAGCTCAAGTCTTGCTGGCTGTAGAAAGGCCAGTTGTCTGTAAATGCTGGTCCACACAGGAGTTTATGGGTGTCCTAGCTCCACAGTAAAAATTGCAGGTACTGCCACGTGGGTGAATGGATCATCTCATCCCTTACTGCTACTACTACTACTACTCTCATTATTATTATTATTATGTTAAAGCAGTAGATTAGACAAATCTAATTAGAGCAGCACTGTCCCCATTCCTAAACCTCAACATCAAATCCAAGTGCTCCAGCACCCGGTCAGCGCAGGGTTACCATGGCGCATGTACCAAGGGTGAGGGGAGGCCTGTGGATAACCAGAAAAGCTGTGGTGGGGACCCAGGGCACCCTGCACAGCCCTGCCTTGCCTGGTCTGGCTTTGCAGCAAGGCCAGGGGACGCAGCGTGTACCCTGCAGGGGTACAGCCTTGGCCAGGTGTGGCAGTCCCTTCCAGCTGGTTGCAGTACCCCTGCTTTTAGCTGCCAGTGGGCACAGGAAGGAACGCCCCTCTTTTTTTTCCTCTGGTGTGTCTCCAGTAATTATTACCTTTTCATGCAGCTGGGGCCACTCGTTGCTTCTCAAAATCCCATGCACTGCCGAAGATGGAGCCACCACAGTATCGACATGGGCACAAACTGGAGAGCTCCAAATCCATCACAGGGACTGGAGCAAAAACTGGATCCAGTAGCAGTTGGGAAGGAGGGATGGGCTGCTCTGTCCCATTGCCTCTCTCCTCGGTGATGTCAGGCCTGTAGGCCACTGCTGTCGGCAAGATTCAAAGTGTCTCTGTCCTGCACCAGGTGCCTCCTCGGCAGGGGAGGACGAGCCGCAGGACCCCAGTTCCCACAATTACGGTGTATTAACCCGGGCTGTTAATTGTCCTGCCTTCCCGGGGTCCCACTTGGAGGCCACCGCTTCTCCAAGCTCATCTCACCACATCCTTACGGCACACCCGTGGGCATCCCAACGCCGCTGTGCCCTGGGCGGCGGAGGAGGGAGCCGGGACGAGGGCTGTGAGGGGGATCCGTTTCCCGCCCGAGCCGCTTTCCCGCCCGCCGCTGCGGCCCGGCGCTCAAAGCTTAGGCGAGGGGGACCTCTGCAGGCCGCACCGCCACCCGGCCCCCAAAACACGGCCGGCACCCCCGTGTGGGACCGAGCAGCGTGTGCTGCCTCCTGCCAAGCGTTTTTGGTAAGGGAAAAAGCCCTTCTAAAAGTTAAAAGTTGAAAAGAAGAAGGGTTTCGTGAGCAAACCCCCCCCTAGGCATTCCTTTTTCTGCGAGGTGAGCAGCCACTTCACATCCCCCAGAAGAATCAAGTCGTATTTTCCACGGCTTGCAACCCTACCAATGTCACCGTGTGAAGAAGCATATTGTACCCCACGACCCATATCAGGAGGAAGCAGGATGTTACCACAATAACGCAGTCTGAAGGGTGAAACCCATCTCCCTGGTTCACAGTCATTTTGGAGAGGATTGCCACTTAAAACAAAGTGACACCAGTACCACAGATCTTGGGGAGAAGATGGAAGGTGAAAACCAGGCACAGGGTTAGACATGACCTGATGCATCTCAGAAACAGTGGGGTGACACAAAAGCAAACAGCTCTTCCTAGTCGGTCCTGTGAGCACGTCGTTTGTGCCCCTCAGTCCCTGTCCTCCCAAATTTAAACATCTCATTGAATTTCAGCCAAAATGTGACTACAGACATGACAAGTAAATTCAGTCCTTGGCTGTTTCAAATCCTACTACCATCGGGAATGGATCTGTGGAGCACTCCCTGCTGTGTGTGTACAGCTCCTTTGTAGCCAGGGTCACCTCTAGCAGAAACTCTCCCGGCTCCTGCTTCACCCCCAGAACCCAGAGGGTTGCAGAGTCCCTGGGTCACTGCCTGTCAACTGACAGGAGTTCACACCTGGAATGAGCCCTCCCTTGTATATGTCCTGTCCCAAACCTGCCAGCTGCTTGAGACAGTGTCCCCCCTTTACTGCTCAAGGGATCCTCAGCATCCCGCTCTGAGGCTGGCAGAGCTGACAGCATGAAGTACTACATATGTGCTGGTGGACAATCCCCAGGTTATTTTCTGCTCTCACTTTCATGGGCAACAATCAACCTCCAGGTATTAGCCCGGCCTCTGGAGCACATAAAGGAGTATTACGACACTTTTATTTCCTGTGAGTATTTTCAGAAAAATAATAAAAATTTGAAGGAAAATATGATTCACAGCAGGTTGGTTTTTTGTTTGGTTGGGGGTTTTTGTTGTTGTTCTCTTTTGTTCATGAAAGTATTTAAGCCTTGAGAGTAGGGAGTATCACAAGTCACGTTCCTTTATGCTCATGCTGACAGCTCCCCCCGGTGTCCTGTGCTTGCACATCCTTTGCTCAGACACCCTCATCCACGCAAGGGATGCTTGCTGGAATGTTAAAGAGATGGACTCTTCTCTAACAGACTCTTCTTGGGGTACTGAGAAAGACAAAAGGCCAATGGACATGAGGAGTGACAGACAAATTGCATCAAAGAAAACTGTGATTACTTACAAGAGAAAGAAACTTTCCACATGAAGGATAGTCAAATACTGGACCAGAGATCCAACTTTGAAGTCACTAACCATGTCAACATTCAGAGGTTTACTGAACTGAGCAACCTGCCCCAGCAGCAGTGAGCCTTGCTCAGAGAGAGAGAGCTCGATCAGAGACTTCCTGAGGTTACTTCCAACCTGAATTATATTATGATTCAATGATGAAGCAAAAAAATCCCTGGCTGCTACTCCTGCATGCTCCTCATCCCTCAGTGCTCTCCTGCACACCAAAATGAACTGGAGCAGTCAAGCAACTTCCAAGTCCATCAACACAAGCACCAACATAAAGCCAATGTCACACAGCCTGCAATTAGCCTCTATTTCTAATTTCTTAAAAAGATATTATTTTATGATCTGCTAATGTTTTTCCCAAATAGTCCCATTTATTTTTCACCTAATTCAAACACAGCCCTTAATTGTTTGATACTAATAGCTTTAATTTCTCTTCCTTGTCTCCTTTTTTGCCCTGTAGGAGGAATCAGCCAGAATACCCATGGGCAAGGTTGCAAAACAACTTCTGCCCTCGTTCTTTGTGTCCTGTCCAGCCCAGGGTGCAGAAACCATGGCCAAGGGGAAAGGCAGTCTGCCCTATTTGATCCATGAACGCTTCAAGGGAAGGCAAAAGAATAATTAGCACTGCAAGATGTAAAGACACAGACAGGATCACCGCAAAGTGAGAAGAAATAATAATCAACTGATATCTTGGTTCTGCCACCAGGACCTCCTATTTCATTTAACTGATGTCTGGGTGAGATAGTCAGGGCTGGGCTCTGAAGCACCTCACTATGGAGCAGTGACAAGTCTCCCCCTCAAAACCCTTTTGCAATGGGTTTGGTGGTAAGAAAGTTGAAGGAATGGTAAGTACTCCAGGGGGAATGCTTCCCAGCCCTTCTGCTCTCTTTCTGCTGTGTTGCAGCCTTGGTTTTGGTACCTTCCTAGGCTCCCCTTTACAGCAGGAAGGGTGAGAATTATGTTCCAGAGATATGGCTGGAAAGAAAGGGTTTGGACAGGAAACTCTAGGGGGGAAACGGGGCAGGTATTCCACTACCTGCAAACATGGCTGGAGCCTGTGTGCACAGCAGAGGCTGAGCCTTGCTCCTCTCTTAGCTGGTGTCCCCAAAGCAAGGCACAAGAGCTCAGCGATGCTCCCTGAAAAGTGCTCAGTGTCCTGGCAGAGGCTGCTTGTGAGGCCCTCTCGGTGTCTTTGGCTGGCTCTGAGAGCTCCCAGGACTTGGTCAGAAGGAGCCCTGCTCAAGCCCAGCATGCAGTGTGAGCTCTGTGCCCCTCACAACCCCTTGGGTGCTCACCTTGCCAGGAATGGACCAGGGGCTTTCCATGCAGTTTCCTACTGGATGTGGGCTTGGCACACGCTGGGCACAGGAGTCCATTCACAGCCTCTGGCAAATGCCTACCTAGATCTTCATTTTTTTCCAGGCCTTGGCTCTCAACCAAGGCAGGAATCTCCCTTCAAAGGAATAGTGCTCAAAAAACATCCATTTCTTAGCCAGTGATACAGAAAGCAAATAGCTCATGACAGCCCCAGAGATGGTGGAGTTCATCTCATGTTCTTCTTCTTCTGCAACGCTCTCAAAAAACAAAACCCCGATGATCTGATTTTGATGAAGTACTCCACTATGACTGCTAATTGTTTTCCCATTAGTCTTTGCTTCTGAAAGTAAAGCTGGATTTTGTTGGAATAGCTCTGAAAGTCTATCAGGGTCAAGAGGTGTGGCTTGCTAGCAGCAGGAAGGTGCAGAGAAATACATGATTGGTATGTGCTAACTTTTCAGATTACTAGAAAATGTCCCAGTGAAGTTATCTTGTCCCTGCTGCAGACACAGGCTCTGAACATTGCTTGTCCCTGCCTGGCAGCAAGAGAGAGCAGCAGCAGCATCTGTTGGCAGCAGAGGGGATGTAGCCATGAGGGATGGGTGCTCACTGTCCCAGGGACCTTCTCATTCAGTTTTGTTAGCATAACCCTAAAATTCTGCGGTTCTAATTGATGGGAAGAACAGAGAGTTTTGAAAAGCTGTGTCTTAACAAGAAAGTTTATTCTCATTTTTTCTTAGAGTTAAGAAGCTGCCTGCCATAACCAGGGCAGGTGGAGAAGGGTTTCTGTGAGTAAGAGAGACAAAAATGTCTGTCAGAAGAGGATTAGCTGGAGTGGAGCCTGTCTCTGAGCAAGACAGAGGGTGAGGCGACCTTGCAAAGCCTGTCTGGGCTATTTTGTGGAGCTCTGGGAAGAAGACTGTAAAGGCAGTAGTGACACAGGAGAGCTGCATTCAGAGTGGAAATTAATTTTGCTGTAATGCCTGCTGTTGCTGCTGCTTACGCAGCAATGAACAACGGCTGCCTCTAGCCCTGAAATCCTAAAATCCCCCAGCTGTCCCCAACCCTAGGGAGCATGAGCAAGTCAAATGGAGGCTTTTCCATGCCATGAGGCCCCTCGCTCTGTGGCCTACTGGGAAGTGTAGTTCAGTGCCTGCATGGCCATTTCGGAGCAGCCTTTGCTCCCTCTGGTTAGCAGAGCCTGAGAGCAAGGAATTTTGTAGGCCAAGGTTGGGATGGCTCCTTGGGTTCTTTTGCTCCTTGCTCTGGTTGACCATCCCTCCCTGGAGTGTGTGACCATGAGGTATTCCCTCTTTGCTAGGATGTCTGAGGTGAAGAGCTGCAGGATGTCCTTTCTGGGCTGTTGTTCTGCAACCCCGACAGAGAAAGACAATCTTGGTAGTGAGGGGCTTGCCGAATCCCAGCGCCAGTTGAAATAAGGGTGGGCATGAGCAAACAGGAGACACGGCTGGAAATAAAGCATGTGGACAAAGGTTGTTCTGAATAGGGAGTGTCCACGGCTGCCATGGGACAGGACCACCCTGAGCTTGTGCTTGTCTGCCCCACTGAGTCAGGGCCAGAGTCAGGAGGTTAATTCAGCCTTCCCCAGGGAAAGGCTCACAGTGACACATCATGGAAACAAAAGTGAGAATAGTGCTTCAAACCCTGCAGACTGGGCTGGGGAGGGGCAGGGCTAGCAGGGGGCATTTGGGGTTCAAATGTCTCAGAAAAGCTCGAAAACTGCAAGAGAAGAGGAGGGAAGGAAGGACCTGGCCAGCTGCCCGCAGACATTGGATGTGACCAGCTATGTAACCCTGGTAAAGCCAGCAAACCTCCAGCATCTGGCAAAAAAAAAAAGGTGGGTTTACACACTCTGGAGTCTGGGGCGTATCTTGAAGAACATGAGACTGGATGGGTTTGGGTGTGTTTCATCCAAAATGGAGAATCTGAACTTTCTGCATTTCTTCCCTTGACTTTTTTTATTTCCACCAAAGTTTTCTTTCTTTCAGTAAGGAGATGTGAATTCCATCCAGACTGCACCTCCCCATTTTCCTCCTCAAAATAATAACAGCCTCATTTGCTAAAGGCACTATAAGGATATTAAGTGAAAATGAATTAAGTTTAATTCAATTGTTATTTTAGGAGCTTTGCCTCGTCAGGGTTTTGCAAAGCTTCATTCTTCCACTCGCTAGAGACCAGCTTTAACACGCCCCTGCTGAGATGTTGCTGCAAGCCACGAACCCATCACGCTGGGAGTTTTACTTAATGCTAAGGGTTGGATTTTATTTTGCTTAAATGTCAGAGTCTGTCTGCCATGCTGCTGGGGGAGAGGGAAGAACCAGAGACTGGTTAGCTCGAGTCCATCATATGCAGCTTAGAAATAAAAGTAGTTGTCTGGCTGGTGATTTCTCAGGCAAAACCCCAGCACTTCTTGTCCAGAGAGCACCACACCACCGCTGCCCTGCTTCAGAGAGGCTCACTTGCTCATTGCATCGGGTCTCATCTGGATCTTCTCCACCTGCTTGCGGTACCCTTTGGATCACAAGCACCTGAGGGTGGAAGCTACCAGGGTGGGAAGAGCTGGGGAAGGATTAGTCTGCATCTGCAGAGCACTCATTTCACCTGTGCATTGCTCTTTGGATTGACTTTAAATGCAATGCAAAAGCCCTAAACAGCATCAGGGCCTGCCCTGGGCAGGAACCACTCCCCCATCCCCAGCGAGGCATCAGCTCCACCCAAACCAGGGAGAAGTTTGAGAAGAGGAGAGAAGGCAGTGACAGAAGGACCTGAACTATCCTAGAACTGATGACCATGCCTTTGCTATGTGGGCAGGCAGGCTACTGGGTGTCCGTAACTACCTGGGCATTTGGAGAAAATTTACAGCCCTGCACAGGATGGGGGATGAGGGAGAATGTGACCCTGCAGGATGAGAAGAACAGGGACTCGGACTCCCCCAAAGCCCAGCAGAAAGACATTTCAGAGAAGCTGTCAGCTCCCGTAGCTTGTACAGTGGAGATGTACAAGATCCAGCACACCCCTCCTCCCTCTCATCTCTGGTTCCTATAGCTGAGGGGCAGAAGGGAGGACAAGACCCAAAGATAAATGTCTGCACAGCGTGCTGGGACAGCTCAGTGTCAGCAGCAGCAAGCAGAAGAAAGGAGCACTCAGAGCAGGGTTCTCCCAGCCCCTAACCTTGCTGAGAGCCAGCACCCAGGATTTATGGAAGAAAAGCTTGGAAGTGACCTCTGATCCACTCCAGCACCAAGCGCGGACTCGGATGGCATTACAGCTTGATGTACGGCCAGCGGGTCTGTCGGGCAGTCTCCTGTGAGCGATGGCTTGCGATATTTCTGGAGTTTATACCTAGCTCTCCAGCTCGATGGGCTTTCTGGGTATGATTTGTGCCGTGTGTAGCTCTATAAATATTGAGCTCAGAGAATTATATATGGCGACAGCCCTACAGCGCTCCCGGTGATATATCCCTGCGTTTGTGGTTGTAGGCGAATAATTTTAGTTTGAGTGGTGTGGCAATGAGAACAAGGAGGAAGTAAAATAAAAGGGTAATTCGAGCCCAAGTAAATGGCAGGGAGCATGCGTGAGGCTTCAAAGCCTCTCCCACCAATCACTCAGGGAACTGACAGCCAGGATAATTTCCCAAATTAGTTACCTTATCCCTGAGTGCTGCTGTCTGGAAAATTAAGATAACTCACCACTTTGCTGAAAGGATGTGGTATAACAGGGCAAAGAAGGAGCAGGGGACAAGGCTGGCACTCCAAGGACAGGGTCAGACCCTCCCTGCTTTGGCATTCCTCAGGTTGGAGCATGGGGAGAACCTTGGCTGTTACCACCAGGCTCTCATGACTCAATTCCCTGGAAAACTGCCGCAGAACTGTCCTGGAAAATCCTCGTGACAAGCAGTTTGCAGGCCACCATGTAGTGTGGGGAGAAGGGCTTTTTCTGCTGTAAATCTGATTATTGCTTAACTGATTGGGGATTGCTGCAGTCCAAGTGTTGCTTTCCCACCTATATATCCCACAGCATTCCCTCCCTCCAGCCAGGAGATGGACAAAGGGGGCTCAGATCTGTGCAGCCACTTATCCCATTTAGGCAGATACCATCAGGGCCTCAGAAGAAACTCCTTAGTGGGATGTGGAAACGACCACATGCGGACCTCCACAGAAAAACTGAGGCCAGGTTTCATGCCATGTCCCATTTGCTGTGATGCTTCAAGATGTTCAGCTGCTTGTGTCCATGCCAGGCTGGCCATGCAGGTGGGCTCTCTAAGCCAGGCTGACAGGTTCAGAAAACCCACCTTAAACCAGCAAAATTAATAAATTGCACCTTGGTGTCAGAGCTTCCATGCGAAGGGCCCATCCCTCGGCCCCACACTCCCCTGCTGCAGGTGACAGAGAGTGGCTGGGTGACTGAGCTCTGTGTCCCTCGATGGGAAGACTGAGGAATTAATCTTTAATTGTGAAATAGGTGAGTGAACAACCACCTGAGGAATGGGATTACGAGGGAGGGAAAAGGACTGGATGGACCCAGTCTGCTAACACACTGTCCTACAGCAACCAGCCTGCAGCAATGTGTCTCAGGGGTGCCCATTCCAGTACAAATGCCTTAATGGGCCCATTATACTTACATTTCCATCACTGTACAGTTGCAGACCTGGACCCATGGTTCCCAAAAATTGAGGTTGTTAGTCCAATGTCAATGAATAACCCCAGCAGTAGACTAATGCAAAGGAGCTGAGTCTCATCCTCCCCTGGAAAACCCACACATTCAGCTCCCTCACAACAACCTAAGGGCAAAGATATGGTCCTGTCAGTGTCAGGTGAGCAAGCAACAGGCCAGGAGCAGGAGAGACCATTTACAAGGAGCTGGAGTAGTTTGCTCTGGTTTTCTAAAGAGATGAAAGGTCAACAGAAGGCAGTAGCTCTTCTTGGTGGCTTTGTATCAACACAGAGACTGCAGATGTTTGCAATCACAGCTATTGCAGACACAAAGGATGTGAGAATTGATCTGATTTCTTTCTCCAGAAAAGATTTAAGATACATGGTAAGGAAACCTACTTCCACTGAAAGCTGCTGCTCTAACCTTGAAAAGACACAAAAGGCTCAATGAGTTCAGGATTTGACACAAAGCAATTTGGGATTAAAGCTGCAACTTCTAACATGTTAGAAGCCTTGTAGGACTTGGATAGAGGGGTAGGTTGTCCATCACAGGGCCTCTTTAGCCAAATATTGATATGCCTTTAGGAGATTTGCTATGAGTCGAGAAGGAGGAGTCTGAAGCACAAACTAAGGGTCAAATATGTTGTGCCTGGGAGATCCAATAGGTCAGATGAATTGTTAGAAGGATCTGTTGTGGCCACAAAACATTAATCTCTCTCACCCACATGAGTCACTGGAACATTTCATATTCCTTCCTTCATTTCTGGATTACTTCCCCACATGGGGAGACTTAGCAAAGCCTGGCTCCAAGCCATGTGGTTCTGGAAGACGAGACCTGCATACCAAAGCCAGTGCCCTAGCACAGACGAACAACCCAGACTTTCTTGATTGCAGCCCTGAACATTTCCTTGCAATGTTGCTGCCTGCTTTGGTGGAGCAACTTGATCCTACTGCAGGGGTAGTATTCCCTGGGCTCCTTTTGCAGGCACAGAAGATGTCTCCCATGAGCTGCAGCAGCCAGCACAACACCAGAGTTTGCACCATCCTGTGGAAGAGGTTGTCCTGCTGCTGCTGTTGGAGCCAGCTCAGTTCCGTGATCCCAAGGCCTGGGATGTGGCTAGACAAAGGCACCCTATAGACAGCACCATCTCACCCATCCTCCTGGTTCCCCACTTGGTAGTGCCCATCTCTTCCCTTGTATCAGCAGGAGGGGCTGGAGGTGTCCTGCTCAGACCATCTCTTTAGCCTGTTTTGGGCCATGAACAGCCTGATTCTTTAACTGCTGAACCCTCTCTCTTGCACCTCTCGTTGTCTGTACTGGTGATACTTCTCTCCAAGAAGTAAGGCTGGCTGCTGCTGAGCTGCCTCTGTCCCCCTTGGTCCTCTGACTGCACTGATAATTCATGTGAGACTTCATTTTACCCTTACCTGAAGCAGCCAAATACACCTGTGAGGAGAAATTAGCTGCTTCAGTGGCACAGCTCAGTTGCTTAGGAGATTCCCAGTGCCTCCAGGACAAGGAATAAATGAAGCAGCTCACTCAGCAAATGTCTTCCCCAAGGAGCATGGCTCAGTGCTCTGCTCCCCAGCAAGCCACCAGAGGACTATGCCAAGCAGGGTTCACCGGGGCTTTGTCCCACAGTGTTAATGCTTTCTCCTCACTGCAGGAAACAATGCACTACAGCAGCTTTGCTGTGCATTCACCTTCCCTCTTTCCTACCAAACTTGAGCTGTTTCTGACTCTTCCCAGCTTTTCTTCCTGCTTTGTATATTAGCGAGCAGTCTCAGCATCACCCCAAATGTCTGGCCCAGCCATGGCGGAGGTAGGGGATGGAAATGGAGTCTGGCTCCTGCTGTGCCCCTGCACGCTCACCTAGCCCCCAAAACAGCCCTTTTCTCCCCACCACTGGCAGGTCTTCGTTGGACAAAGAGAGAAGGGTCACGTGTGAGGACCCACCCAGGGCATCTGCCACTCAAGTGTTGTGAAAAATGTGAAACCCACCTTCAGATCCCCATCCCAGTCTGGCAGAGCCTGCTGTCAGCTCTCCTCTGCTCCAGGGAAATCCCATTTGGGGCAGGGCCATGAGGAGAACACAGGCAGGGAGGACAGAGAACAGCCTGACATTGAGGAGGGCCAAGAGAGTGGCCAAGACTGGACCAGAGAGGACAAAATCCATTGGGCACAGAAGAGAAAGTTCACAGTTGGTAGACCATCCAGAGAATGTTTATCCCAAATTTCAACGTATCATTTTAGATCATTTTGGCCTCTGCCCTCTGGGCACCATTTCACTACTAAATGCTCTGTGGAATAAATGCCAAGTGATGGTGGAACACAAATAATCCCTTCTCATAGAGAATTACTTTTCTGGTGAATACTGGGCTATAAATGCAGCTTTAAAAAGCAATATCTTGTTAAACTGACACACACAGACACACAGAAGCAGGCCCCATTAAAGTCATTTGATGCGAGCCAGGGAAAAATGCCTCTAAATCACATAATTATTTTAAGAGACAAAAACATTTGCTTAAACTGGTTCAAATCACCTTTGGGGAGGGAGGAGAGAAGGTTTGTGTCAGCACCATTAAGTGCTCTGATTTCCTGCAGCTCACCCCAGACTCTTGTTTTAATAGCATTAAATATATGAATATGTGATAATAAAATACAGGTGGTTTCCTTGAGCTTTATCGACTTTGTTTGTCACAAAGACAAAAATAATTTCTTCCTTATTTATCTGCTTGAGCATTTCATGGGTTTATATTTTTTGTTTTGATGAATGCAAGCAGCCTCTTGGCTGTCCTAGACAGTTGTTGCAGCCACCCGTTTTGATCAAAGCTCATCCCTCTGTGCTTAAAAATCTCAGCTGCTTGCCCCCAGTTACAGCACTCCATGAGCCAGGAGGTAGAGGTGTGTAGCCAGGAGAGAGATGGAGCCAGACCCCTTTCTCCAAGCCTTTCTGGAGATTAGGGAGTCGGGGGCCTCAGCTTTGTGTTCTCGGTGTGGCTGCAACCCCCAAGCAGTGGCCCTGCACACACCCCACACCCCATCCTGGCACTGCCCAGTGCACCCAAACATCCTGCAACTTACCCAGCACACGAAGCATCCACACACGGGATATCCTATGGAAAGTCTCGCTTCCTAATCCCAGTGGAGAATACCAAATAGAGGGGAACTCATCCCTTGAATTTCTCAGGGCTGGCTTTATCCAAGAAAAAGGCATGTAGCTGTGGTGCTTAGGGACATGGTTTAGCGGTGGACCTGGCACTGTTAGGTTAACGATTGGACTCCATGATCTGTAAGGTCTTTTCCAACATAAATTACTCTGACTCTATGTCCCCTTCAGGGACGGGCTGTGTCTCCAAGGTCCCGCTCGGGGCTGGGCTTGGCTACCCTTCATCCTGAGCACCCCCTGCTCCCAGTCTGAACCATTCGCTGGTTTGCCGGGGGCTCGGCTGTCCGTGGTCATCCCCACCCCGTGCCTTGGGCGGGGGGACGAGCGGAGCGCTCGCCAGGCGCTCCCTGACCCCTAGATGGAGCTCGGTGCCCGCCGATCGCTCCCGGGCGGCCCCGGGGCTGGCGGGGATGTTCCCCGGCAGCTTCCCCCCGGCACGGCACAGGGCCCGGGAGAGGGGCAGGGTGTCCAACCCAGTCCTGCTTGTCTAACTCCCCATGGGTGCTGACCCCTGGCCTGAGAGGTTGTCACCGGGACAGTGTTTCACGTCCTGCTGTTCTGGCCAGCTCTGTGGGTCACCATCCACCAGGGTCACCTATGAAGGGGCAGTGCCACACATTTTGGGAGAAACACCCATGGCTTTGACCCCTATGTGCCTCAAAGAGCTTGTGGTAAGGGTTATCTTGCCCTAGACCCCATCCTATGGGGGAAATCAGACAGCCAAGCATCCCTCTCCATCTGCTGCAGCGAGGTTTGAGGTTCTCTGGCTCCTATCCAGGAAACACCCATAAGGCCTTAAAATAATGGCAAATTAAGGGAGGTTTCTGAGACTGAAGGGAGGGACGGGACACAAGGAAGGAAAAAAGGATTGTGGGGTGAGTTCCACACAAGGCGGCATCTCTAGAAGTGCCAAACAATATTCACCCAGTCCCCCCCACTCCATCTCTTGTGTGAGGAGGTCTCCACTCCTCTTATCCCACCAGAGCCAGTTTGGGCCAAGCCATCAGCAACAGTCGGGGTTTCATCCAGGAAGGGGAGTGAGGCTGGAGTTACCTCCTGCAATCCCACTTGTTGGCAGGGGAGGGAGAGAAACCGGCTCCTGAGACGCAGGAGATGTTCAGCAACAGGACACAGCTCCTCACTCCTCACCTCTTTTGGCAGTATCTGTGGCCACAAGGTCCCTGAGGAAATCCTTTCCGCTGGATAACATTACAGGTGTGTCTCTGCCTGTCTCCGCACTTTCTCTGCCATGGCTGTGGTGTGTTTCCCCAGGGACTGGCACACACACGTGCACCCTGGGGTCCCAGCAGGGGATCTGCATTCCCTCACCTGACTGCTGCAAGTCTGGTTTCTGCCTGTGGTGCGTGAGATGGCTCTGCTCAGATCCTCAGATCTTCAAAGGACCAAGCCTGGAGGGAGAGTGCCTGGGAGCGGTGGTGGGTACACCAAGATATGTCTGGTGCCTTGCTCCACAGAGAGCATACTCTGCTCTGCAACCCACCTCCTGCCTCTGGATGTGGTGGTATGAGCCACAGCAAAGGCAGATTTCAGACCTGTCATAACAACTGATAAGGTTACATTTGTTTTCACTCCATCCCAAAGTGAAAGCCAGACCTTTCCAAGCATTTCTGTATGAATGGGGGTGAGTGGGAAATGCCCCTGCCACAGCTCCCTCACTTGCCTCTGTGAGTGGCTGTGTCAGTGGGCAGGGTGCCTGGGACATGTCCCTCTGTGGCTGCAGGTGTCCCTCCAATGGCAGTGGAGCACAGTGGCAGAAACCCAGAAGTGCTGTAAATGCATGTAAAACTTCCTGGAGCTTAATCCTAGAAGAAGGGAAGTGCTCTGGACACATCCCAGCAGTTACCACCATGCTCCACAACAGTGTCCCCATGGGATGGCATAGACAGGACCTGCATTTCAGCAGCAGTCCCATGGTGTGACATCTCCAGACCCTGCAAGACCCTCCAGTGCACACCACTGGCACAGGGCAAGCTGGGTATTCCCTGCTTGGGAACAGCCCTCCTCTGCCCCAGCCAGGCTCCCACTAGACCAGGACCTCAAGGTGCCCCTCACCGCTCACCCTCAAACCCCACTGGCCTGCAGACTTGGTGCCTTTTTGCTGCAGCTCTCAAAACAGCATCCTTGTGCTACATCATGGCTCCACAGGGCCTGCTGACCTTTGTCCTCTCCTCCCACAGCCTGAGCTCAGAGGACACCCCCACTTCTGTCCCAGGCTCTCCAGTGAAAACAGCCAGATCAGCTGGGAGAGGGAGAGCGTGCAGAGGCCTGGCCACAACTCAGTGCACTTGTGATCACTTCCTCACCATGACCCTGGGCAAACCCCATCCCCACCTGTACCTCTTCCCCTTTGTCACCTTACACGGGGAGATCTGGGGTCAAGCCTTGCCTTTCAGCACATTTATGTCCAAAACACCTGATAGCCCAGGCTCAATCTGACTCTCACTGAGCACCGGCATAGCAAAATAGACACGTTCTAGATGACTACCTAGAGGAAGAGCCTGGTAAGCCCTGACACGTGCCTAAAACCTTCACAACAGCAGGTAAAAATTGCTAAACACAATGACTTTCAAAAAATTTCCTCTTGCTGAGACAGAGAAGACCCTGGGAAACAAAGTTTTTCTCCATATTTTCATCTATCCCCATCTTTGTACTGCTTCCCAACTGTAGTTAAAAAAAACTATATATTGATTGATATTTTTTAATCACTGCTTTGTTATTTCTAGACAGTTGCAGTCTGGGAAAGACAGACAGTTAACCGCAGCGCACAGACCAGAGGGTTCACATTCTTTACAGGCAACGAGAGAACGAGTTTTCTCAAGCTTTGCTCCTTCCTGCTCGAAAATCAGAGCATGGGCTCCTCATTTCTGCTCATTTTATTTTTGTCTTGAAAGCAGAAAGGCAAAGAACAGCTGAGCTGAGGGTAAGTACTGAACTTCCAGCCCCAGGGAAGCGCAGGGCAGGGGATTGTAGGTCTCTGCAACAGGGGATTGCCCACCTTCAGCACACAGAGGTTTGGCTGGAGGCTGGTGTGTGACCTGGACTTACAGAGCTGAAAGCTGCTGGGGCCAGCCCTGTGCTTACCACAACTAGCTGCAACAACAACAGGGGAAAAAAAAA
>VWZT01006301.1:23650-35410 GCA_013397055.1 Pachycephala philippinensis
AACCAGAAGGAAGCCAAAAATTATTTTCTATGCTTGGAAAAATCAAGATTATTCTGATGCAGTCTGAAAAAAAACCTAACACAACTCTTTGAATACAGTTTAATAAATTTATAGAATTAATTTAAAACTACCAGTAACAAAGAGTTTCTGATTAACGGAAAGGAATAGGGGCAAAAAACCTCGGTTCTAATCTTGGACAAGCACTGACTCATCAAACAAATTTCCTACTGTAACAGAGACAATAAAAATAATTTTTAAAAAATCATCAAAGTTACACTTAGCTGCACAAACAAAAGATCTGAAAAAAACAATCTGGTGTGATTCCAACAGAAGTTTATTGTGATAATCTATAGATTTGTGTGCTTTTTTCTTCCCTTAGTATTTGTTGAAAAATAAAATCTGCTTTTTTCCACAATTTGAGACCTTCTCATTTAGAAAATTTTCATCCAGGATAATTTGATAATTCCAAATGTTGTTTCACAAACGTTTTCCAAACAAGTGGCCATCAAAGCTGACCGCTGCACAAAGAAATCAGTGTCACTCAGCCAGTCTGCTTCTGGCAGTGGAAAAAAAAAGGTTAATTCAAAAAGTTCCAGCTGTCCCAGAACCCCAGAGAGGAATGGCTTTTTACTGTAACCCAAACAGTTTTCAGCAAAGCCATTTTCAGTTTTGTCAGTAAATTGGTTTGGATTTTTTACCCCATCTAGCCCCGAGTGTCTGTGAGCGGGCCTTGGCGGCGAGGAGGGGCCGCCTCCGTGGGGATGGGCTCCTGCTGCTGCTGTGCTGAGGCAGCAGCCCCAGTTTTAAGCTTTTTCTGTGCCTTGGTTAATCAGGAGCACATTCAAAAATACCAATCAACAGTCCTGGTGAGATAATGAAAATGATCCTGCACATGGGTGTTTGTGGGGTCAGTGCCTCCTTTCATTATCAATTATACAAACCATTTTAGAGGACATGTACACGCTTCAGTCCCTCTCCAGCAAATGCCACGTGCAGGTGACTCTCTCTGATGCTGCTGCTGCATGAGAAATAACTAAATACATCACAAATGCCCCGTAGACAGGATAATGCAGCCCAAGAAAAGCTGCGTGTGGTACTCATGTAGAAACTGGGGCATGCATGTACTGCAGGGATTAAATGTGCTGGCCCGTGCCCAGGAAAAAGCACAACTGCAGGCTCTGTTCAAGGTGGAAGGCTGCAGGAAAGATCCTTCAGCCTTTTCCTGGGCCATCCCCCAGCAGAGACAAACCAACTGATCCTCATTTGGATGACTCATGTGCTCAACTAATTGGCTAAATGGGGGCCAGACCTCTGGTTCCCTCCTGCCCTCATAGTTTGCCGAGCTGGGACCAAACCCAGACAACCACAGCCCATCCCACTGGGCTTCGTCTCTTCCAGCTCCACACAGATGTTTAATACTCCAGTTGCTCGTGCAAAGACAGTGCTTTCCCCTGCTTTCCCCTGAAGATTTTGCCTTCAAAACCTCAGCACATCCATAACCAGCCCAAAGGAATGACAGCTCTCGATTCCTGGCAGCATTGTGGGTGAGAGAGATGAGCACAACCCCAGTGTGTCCCCTGTGATGCCCCTGTGCCTTCAGCTGCAGGCATCACACGGGCTTTTCCCCTCCTGACCGAAGCCACTCCACCTTGGTCTGTATTTCCTAGATACACACAAGCAGTAGAAAAACGTTCCTCCCTGATTCCCATTTCATGTTTGGGATTTACTTTATTTTGAGAGCCAAGGAAGGGGGAAATGACTTTCAAGGCATCTTAATGCAATTTTATTCCTGCTTCCAAATAAGTCTGATACAAAAAATTAAATCAGCCTTCAATGTGATATGGATGGCCCCAGGATACAGCTGAGGTGATGTCAGTCTACAAAACATAACATTACGTGACATTGTTTCATGTCATTACTTATTGATTTAATTCCATCATATTTCAGACAACTTTTATTGTCTAGGTACAAATCATCATATTAATAACTGGAAGCACATATGCAGATATCAAAAACACCTTCTGCCACTAAACCAATTTTTAAAATGAATTCAAGAGAAATATTTTAAGAGAAAACTCCTCCAAAAAGCAATTTTTCCAGGGACAAGAAAGACCAGGCAACTGTTTTTCTGGTTCCAAAGTAACATACATTCTCATTTCATATTGAGATTCCTTTTTTTATTTTGATTTTTTTTTTTTTTTAAACAGGAAAGATTGATAAGAAAAGGGGGAAGTCACCAGTTCTGAAAACAAGGTATAGCTAAATATTCTATCGAAACATATTCCCTCAAATGTGCATTATCGTACGTTCAACTTTGCTGGGAAACATTTTGGGTTATGAACTGAATAATTTTGATATTATAAAACGGCTGTCTTGGAATTATATTTTACAATATTGATGTCTCATAATAATAAAATGGAAAACAGTTTTAATATTAACAGTGAGTCCTATCACCCTTTTTTTTTTGGTGGTTGGTGTTTTTTGCTATGCAGAAACCCTGAAAACAAAATATATACACTGCAAAAAACTGTAAACCATTAAAGATTTGTACACAGAAATGCCTCCTGAAGGAGTTTATCTTTGTAGACAAAGTTGGGTGCGTGTTAAATAATTGGCTTCATTAGAATCAAAAAATCTGTCTGTAATATGAAGCAGAATTCGAACAAAAGACTTCCCTGAAGTTTATGGTGGAAAAAATACAAGTTATTTTATTTTAGTAGTTTTCTGGCAGTAATCAACATCTTTTAAAGATATCTCCAAAAATGCATGTCCTCCGAGTTTCATATTTTCCTGCGTTTTATCTTTTTTTTCTTTTTTTGGCTTCTTGTCTCCATTGCCACAGATGTTTCTCTGTGTTCTCGTACACATTGGACTGCAGAATGGGAAAATCCTGCAGCACCATAAATTCTCAGCCCAGTCCTACAACAGCAGATTTTGGATGAAGCAGGCTATTCATACGCTCCTTTAACAAACTCCCCAACAACGCTGCACCCAGAGGACCCAGCCTCCCGAAGACTGTCAACCACCAGCTATCAAAGGCTTGGGGTATTTTGTTGCAGATGTCCCACAGGCAGCCTGGACCCCAGGGCCACATCAGGGGGTCCCTGCCACTGCTCGTGGCTGCCTGCCCTTTTCAGTCGTATCCTCCAACACCCTTTACTCAGTAATTCCCAGTGCTGGAAGGAAACACCAGGCTGAAGCCAGCCACAGGGTTGGGAGTCTCCCCCAAGGAAGCTGATGCAAGTTTTCCCACCCGTTTGATTTTCCTCTGAGAAGGGCTTGCCAAGCTGGGGACGATGTCCTGCAGCAAGGCTGAGTATGAACGGAAAACAGTGTCCCCGGAACAATCCCCTGTGAGATTGTCTCTAAAATGTACTCTTGCACATTTCTTTATATTCAAATTCCCCTTTCCATATTCAGTTTCAGACACAAATATCTGCCTCAGCCCAGGTGAGACCTCACTTTAAGGTCTTATTCAATAAATTATTTCACGTGAATTTAAAGCTAAGCCCCTGCATAGTCCTTGCCACCCCCAGCAAGCCCCCCAGAAAGGCTTTGATTAAAGCAAGTGCTAAATGCACTGCTGGGTTGAAGCCTGAAAAGATTTATAGGACCAGGGATTAAAACACAGCATATTACGTCTGGAGCTTCCAAAGCCAAGTGGACCTGAGCAAAGTCAAATGGAAATGCTAACTCTATTTTCATTTAAAAAAAAAAAATAGCACAGGCTTCAGCAGTAGTTGTGATATGCTGTCTCTTCTTGGGGAACTAATAGACAGGGAACAGCAAGGCTTTAAATGATTTATTCAGTACCCTGGAGATTTTTTATTTTCTTTTTCATTTCCACATAAATTACACAAGCACTTTATAAAATGAATACACATAAAACACCTTTTAAGTGCATAACTTAAAAAAAAGAAAACAACAAACAAAAGCAAACAAACGAATGCCTTTAAAAATCTCACTGAAAATAGGTTTTCTGGTTGCTTGTTTGTACTAACTGCTTAAATTTGCAGTGCTGTTTTAGATTATAAGTAACTGAAAAATATATACTGTTTATATATATATCTATATATTCCTGGCGTTTGCTAGAAGTGCTTTGTTTAATTGTGTCTCATTCTCTTGGTACAATTAAAAGAACAACTAAGTTAAACGGCTGAGAGTGAAATCGATTTTTTGCTGTCAGGAACTGCCTTCTAATGGGAAACTGATAAAATAAAACATTGGACAACATTTTGCAAATTATATGGAAATATTCCGTGGAAAGAAACTGCATTACCCCTGCAAACTGCCACGCAGGTCTTCTTGTTATTAAAATACACGCTGATGGGCATAGAGTCCGTGGCAGCCAGGGACTGTTTGGGCTCTTCATACAATTGAGATATCATATTTACCGTCCTCAGGAGTCTGTCAGATCCTTCTCTTGTTCCCCCCTCGCAAGAAAAAATTAATGAAAAAGGGGAGGAGAGACGGCGAGGTGAGATCTGAAGGGTTCCCATCTGGCACAAGCAGAAATTGCTGCTGTTTCCTCCATTTGTTGCATCCCTGAACGTCTCCGGTGCGGACAACCCGAGAAGTCTCGCAGCAGAGACGTGCTTCCCAGGGAGCCTCCTCCTTTTCTTTCGAGCCACCAGTTCAAAACATATATATATATATATATNGTCCCCCAGCTGGATGAACGCCGGCGGCTGTGTCTGTCAGGGCTGGGCTTTTGTCTGGCAGCACGTCAGCAAGTTCAGGGTCGACACTGGAGACTTTCAAGAGAACAAAGGGTTTGGGGGGAGGTGAGACAGCATTGCTGCTCCAGCAACTCCATGGCTGGGGAGAGTTTTTCGGGTGGCTTCCCTTCTTTTAGGTCCTTGTGGAGAGTTTCCCCCGCTGGACATGTAGGATGCCCGTGGCCAGAGGATCAGGGGGTTCCAGCACTCCTTGGGGAGAAACAGAGTTGCTACATGTCCCACCAAGGATGCTATGTGTCCCCCTGGGAACAGCCCCGCCGGTAGAAGGTGTACGTGCCACCAGCGGGTGCCAGACCTATTCACAAGCAGAGGCGACAGTGGTGACACTGGTGATCTTGGTAGAGTCATCAGACCAAGGCTGGAGATTCTGGAGGGCGAAGAGAGAGGAGTTGTGGACACAGATGGGGTCTGCTTGGATGGGCTGGTTGATGGTTTTTTGGAAGGCTTCCTGCTGCAACTGCATGAGGATGCGGTTTGCTTGCTGCCGCTCGGCCTCCCGCTCCTCTGCTGTCTGCCTCCTAGGAGAGAGGGAGCCATTAGGGGGGCCTGGGGAAGCAAAGGAAGGGTAAATCCGGAGAGATTAAGTTGTGCTGCATGCTCATGATGTGGGAGGGTGGGGGTAGGAAAACAGGGTGCCTTGCCGTGGCGTGGTCCCACATCCCGTTCACGAATGGCCAGTAAATCCCATAAACTGGAGACTGGGTCTGTCTGTCTTACTGGCCTCAGCAAAAATTGCTCTGATCAAAGAGAGCTGGGAGCAGCCCATAGCTCTGGATTATTCTCTGCCTATAGGAAAAAAACCAAACAGAGACAAAACACCTGAAGTGTCACACAACAGCATTGCAAAAGTTGCAATTCCCTGAAAATATGCTCTGTGTCTGACAGCAAGAGCCAAGTATGCAAAGCCCCAGTAAGAAGCATGGAGCAGGAGGAGGTGAGACAGTGACTAGCAGTGCCACACAGCTGGGTGATGTGCAGTGTCACCCTAGACATCCCCTTCCAGCACCCAGGTTTGTCATCTTGTCTGCCACACTGTGGTGACCAGCTGCTGAGAGCTTGGATGAAGGCAAAAACATTCCCATGGCAGGCAGCGAAATTTCAGCTAAATGCTAGGAACACATTTTTTAGCAGTAAGAAAAATCAAAGCACAGAACATACTGTCTGGAAAGGGTGAATGACAATGTTTTTCAGAATAGTTTGGGCACGTGTCTCTGCCCAGTATGATACCAGCAGAGGTAGTCCCTGAGGAGAGGGTGTTAGGGGGTCAGAAGGGGTCCTTTCCAGTGCTGGTAGGGCCCTATCTCTGGCCTGCCTGGGACCAGAGAATGGGATAGGTAGGAACAGCCTGAATGCTCTTATATCCACAATGAAAACCCCACTCCTGCTTGCTTGGATGGCAGGTCAGTCTAAAGTCTGCAGCTTGCAGTCACCTCTGCTTCACCTGGCACTTCTGTTGATGCTGCCAGGAAAACTGGGGAGCAACTCACAGTGCTGGTCCCAGGATGATTCCCAAAGCATCCTCTCCCTCCCTCACAACCCCAGGCCCAGCTGACATTCTCTTGGCAGCTTCAGTGGACCAGTGACACAGGAAATGGCAGCTTTTTAATTTAGCAGCTTAGGGGGATGTGAGATGTCTCATCCTCTTTGGCCGTGGGAATTGGAAGTGGCAGCTCTGGTCTCCACAGTGACATCTCAGAGCACAGGGCAGGGGGTCCCTAGCTCCCAGTGGGGAACCAGGCCAGGGCTTGGATGCCAGAAATGGCCCCTGCGCACCCAAGCCTCCAGACATGTGGCCAATGTTCCCTCCTGGTAGCAGGTAGTTCAGGGCTCAGTCCCTGTTCTGATCACGGTGTCAACATCTCACATCAGACATCCCAGGAAGAGGGGGCTCAGAGCAGCACCATCCCCGTGCAGCCTGGGGAGCAGCTCGGTCCCTGCATCAATGAATATTTAATGACTCCCTGCACAATGAGGAGATGCTCCAGGAGGAGGGAGGGAGCCCCAAGTCCAGAGTGATCAGGAGCACCATGACTGTGAGCACCTTGCTCCCAAGTATCTTCCTGCAGCAAGCAACTGGTCTAGTCATGGATTCACATCAGAATGACATTCCCAGGTTCCTATCTGCCTGCAAAGAGCTGTGTCTAAAGCCAGAGTCCAAATCTGAGAAGGGGGTCACACAGCCATCTCACTCCAACAGAGACAACCAGGCAAGGACCAGGGACAAGACTCTTCCCCCCAGTCTGCATTTAAGCAGTTAAATCACTCAGAGGGCTTATAGCAACTCTCTTTTCTTGGATACTTCCCACTGCCTCATTCAGGCCGAGCCTGCAGTGGCTCCTTCCAGCTCCCAGTGCTCCAGGAACCACTCAGAGCTCACTGCCCAGTGCGGGGGCCTGAGGCAGCGAGTTGGGTGTGCCAGGGGCACCCACATCTCCATCACAACACCCAGCAGGCACAGATGCATACAAGTAGATCTTACATGCCTGTGTCCCTCTGGCTCAGGCCAGAGATTCTCCCGTGTCTAATATTACAGCTGAGGTCTGGCTGCAGCCTTTCCCTTGGGCAGAAGCAGGATTTTCTTTCTCTTTACCCAGCTATTTTTTGTAAAACACGTGAATAGGTTTGTATCCTCTGCACCTCTGCCAAAAGAGGCTGAATTTAGCCAACAGACGCAAAGAGTATTGACAGATGGATTTGCCTCACTTCCTTAGGAAACCTGGTTAGAAGACATAGCTGACCCCGTTTTGCAGGCTGCAGCAGAACTGTTCCTCCTCCAGGATTCTGCTCCTGGCCAACAGAGATCACTCCAGACAGAGACTTCCTAATACTTGGGGAATTGCTCTTCCATGGGCTTTCTAGGGAAGAGCTCACTAGTGTCGAGGATTCACACAGCCCCTCTGTTTCAAGTTCTTCGTCCCCCATTTCTTACCCAAGCCCAGCATTCTCGGGCAATCACTGGCCTATTAACCCTTCGAAGACTCTGGGGAAGCCCTTTCCCCCCATTTTGAAGAAGCTGCTGCCTGCCTGCCCTCCAGTACCCAGTGCTCAGCACCCAGCAGCACCACCCTTCTCTGCTCTCTGAGGGAGCTCCCCCTTGCCCATCACTTTCCGGCCCCGCGGGGGGCCTGTCCCCAGCCCAGGGCAGGGAATGTTCTCAGGGCTGGGCTGCTTCCCTCGGGAACATCCTGGGAAGGTGCAGCTTGGGAGGGGCAGGGTCACTGCCATGGAGCCCTGGAGGCTCCGTGTGAGCCCAGCCTTCTCTTCCTCTCCGGCTTTACCGGCACGCCCGGCAGCAGAACAAAAAGAAAGCGTTTGGGCAAGGAGGCGCCGCGAACCCCGCGGGGACGAAAATCTCGGCGCTGTGCAGAGCGCGGTGCTCCGACAGCCCCGGGCCGGGGGCTCCCACACGCCGCTGCCGCGGACAGAGGCGCGGGAGCCTCCGCACCCACTGGTGAGGCTGACTGCACCCACTGCACGCGTGTGTGCACACACACCTTCATCTCCGGGGCACACGCGCACACCTTTTTCTCGCAGGTCCGGTGTGCACACACCATGGAATACACGCGCATGGCCCGCACCACACTGCACTCGCGGGGCTGTGTTTGGCACTCACACCCCCGTGCACACTCACACTCACACACACACTGCGTGCGGGCACACACGGGCACGCGTGGCCTTCACACTGACCGTGCAGTTCCACACGCGTGTCCTGCTTGCACACACGCCCGCAGGTGTGCACACACCACGTGCACACACACACACTGCTGTGCATGCACACACACGTGTACACACACGTTCACATTCACACACACACACGGCGCTTGCACGCCTCTGCACAGCCACCAACGCTCCTGGCAGAGCTGCTGGCAGCCAGGTCTGTCCCTCCCGGGATGCCCCACCCCGGTCCACCGAGACCCCCGGTCCCTCACCTCCACTTGGTGCGCCGGTTCTGGAACCAGGTCTTCACCTGGGCGTCCGTCATCTTGAGGGCCTTGGCCAGGGCAGCGCGCTCGGCCGAGGCCAGGTATTTCTGCCGATGGAAGCGCTTCTCCAGCTCGCAAATCTGCAGACGGGTGAAGGAGGTGCGCGGCTTCTTCTTCTTGGGGGGCGTGCGGTTCTGGTAGGGGTGACCTATACGGCGTGTTACAGTGAAGGGTGAGAGGGCCACTGGGGGGGACACGGGAGGAGGGGGGATGAGAGGCAAAGAAGCAAGCAGCGACACATCAGCAGAGGGGCTCCGGCTCCCGGCCGCTGGGCTGGGGACCCCCCCCACGGCTCCGAAGCCGCGGCTCCCCCGCCGACACCGACGCACGAGCTGCAAAAACTCGGCGGCGGCCCCGGGTACCGGGAAGGCCCGGCGGCTTTTCCTGGGTGCTGCGGGCACCCGCCGGGCAGCGCTCGGCTCTGGCGGAGGGGAAGGCGGCCGCTTGCCCGGCCAAGGGCCTGCCGGGGAACGGGGGGTCAGCAGCGGCAGCCGGTCCTGGCGCCGGGCCGGGGCTCCGCGCTCCGTGCCAAGCGGGCTCGGGATAATTTTGTTTGGGCGCGGCGGTAACCCCATCGGCCCCGGCCCCTGTGTCTCGGACATGGGAAGTAAAGTCCCGGACTGGAAACCGGAGTTGCGATTTGTTGTTATGTTTGTTTGCCCTTTTTTTGTTTTGTTTTAAATATATACATGGTTTTGTTTGGGGTTTGGTTTTTTTTTTTCCAATCCTACAGAAAAAAAAAATTAGTGAACAGTCACATTGTGTCTAAGCCAGGAAGAGATTGCGTGAAATCCAGTCAGGTGCTTGCCAGGGGAACAGCCCGTTCGTCCACCCGCGGTCGTGCCCCAACACATAGCCATCGGGTCGAAATTAAACAGGAACTTTCAAAAATCGGGCCTCGGTTTCCGCCCTCGGGAAGAGGGGCCGATTCGGGCGCTGATTTTTTCCCCGTTGCAATTTCGTTCGGTTTTTTTTGTTTGGTTGGTTGCGTCTTTTTTATTCATTTATTTTCGTTGTTCGAGTTTTTGCTTTGTTAGCGCCGAAAGACGAGCCCAGCTACACCTGGAAACGGTGGCGAGGCCGGGAAGCGGCTCCAGCCCGAGCCCCGCTCTGCTCGGGTCTGCAAAAAGTCCCTTTTGGAGGGGAAAAAGGCTGAGCCGAAACCCGCAGCCAGGGAAAGCCAGCCCGGTTAAGGAAGACAGCGGGACGGCCTTCCCTGGCAGGCCAGGGCTGAGGCCGCCGGTCTGCCTTCCCGCCGGCCGGGCCGTGCTTCCCAAATAACTCTCGGTTTTGAAGGAAAGTTTCCCCAGGTGCTGGCTCGGGCGGCAGGGATTGGGCTTGCGGGATGTGGTGTGCGGTGTTTACCATCCCTTTTCCCTCTCGTCCGCCTTTGCCGAGCCGCACCGCGGAAAAAATATTAAAATAATTCAAAAGAAACTACATCAAACTAATAAATTAACAAATAAAAAGGAACTAAAACAACAACCAAAAATAAAACCACATATACAAACAATCGAACAAACCAAAATATCAAAACAAACAAACAAAAGGAAACACAACTCATTTAGGGTGGACTGAATATGCCTCATTTCCCACCCCGTCTTGCTTCTGGCCTCCTCCCGGACCAACTTCCCAGGACCATCACGGCTGCTTTCTCCAGCCGGCCGGAGAGATCCCCGGCTGGATCCTGCGTGCCCCTGTGGGCACCGGTTGCCGCGCCGAGGCCGGGCGGAGGGAGAGGAAGCGGGGCAGCGGGAGCAGAGAGAGAAAGGGGGTCCCGGTGGCGCGACTCACCTGTGAACCTGTCTTTTGTGTACCGCCTGTTGCTCTCCATCCAGGGGAAGGTGAGCCCCGTGAGACTGTTCATGCCGTTCACTGCCGGCACGGCGGCGGAGAGGGGCTGGTGGACGCCGCCGGCCACGGGGCGATGGGCCGGGACGCGGATCACCCCGCCGGCCGAGCTCAAGGTGTTGCCGTTCATGCTCACCGCCATGTTCACGTTGTAGGAGCCGGGCAGGCCGCCCATGCTGCAGGAGGTGCCGGTGTAGGCGCCGGCCGCGCCGCCGCTCGCCCCGTAGCCACCCGTGACCGTGTTATAGGCGCTGCCCACGATGCAGCCCAGCCCGTAGTCCGCCGACTCCTGCAGCCGCGGGTGCGACACCATGCAGCTGCCCGGCTCCGACGTGTTGAGGATCTGGTCGATGCCGAAGCTGATGGGCTCGGCTTGCCCTTGGTGCAGGTGGTGAGCCCCGAGGTGCTCCATGCCGCCGCTCGGGCACCGGGGCCGGACCTTCGCCCGGGCAGGGCAGCACAGCCCCGCACCGCCCCGAAACCGGCAACGGGGCCGCACGCAGCCGGGACACGCCGGCTACGCGCTCGGTCCCATAGCACGACGGCCGAGCACCCCAAGAAACGCCAGCAGAGCCACGCAAGGCCGGGACGCGGCAGCCACACGCTCAGCACGAAGACACAGCAGCACGGCCATGCGCAGCCCAGGTACAAGAGTGAAACACCCCCGCAGCCCGGGACGCGACAGCCGTGCCCAGCGCGGCACAGGACACAGACACCGGAGACACAACCGCGCCAAACACACACCCAGCAGCTCCCAGGAGCGGAGACGCGACACCGCAGCCACGCACACTGGTCGCGCTCCGCTGAGACCCAGCACTCCCAGGTACCAAGACACGTCAGGAGCCTCTCACCCAGGACACACACACGTACGGACGGACACGCACACACACAAGGGTGCCCCGGGGACCCCTCGCCGCGGCGGGCGGTGGGGAGCCGGGAGCCCCGCGGAGCGGAGCGCGGCGGATTGTGAGTGCGATCGCCCGCCGCCCCGCTTGCCCATCAATCACCCTACCCAGGGCCTACTGCTGCAGGCCCTCACTCTCCATTGGTTGGATGCTGAGAGCAGCCCAGTGAATGACAGCAGAGAAGAGCACACAAGAGGAGTTTCTTCTTCTCCAGCACCCCCCCCTCACCCCCACCCCACCGCAAAAAAAAAAAATCACCCCCCGTCTAGGCCTTGTAAAGGA
>VWZT01006301.1:43546-56491 GCA_013397055.1 Pachycephala philippinensis
TTTTGCACCAAGGGAAAGGCAAGCACAGTACTATGGCATCGGTTGCAAGGGAGGAAGAGAAATTCTGGGCACCAATTAAAATAGCAAATGGAGCTGAAAACAGCCCAGAAGGTCCGGTTGTTCTGTAGATAACACACAGACTGGTTAGGGGTCCTGATAACAGGGTATAAATCACTCACACTTTCATAATGCAACAGGCCTAGAGAGATTTGTGCACATTGCCATGATCCTGTGAATGAATTAGTGCCTGACTAGGAGTGTTTGGGGACCCTGCAGGTTTATCAGAAGTGCTCTGTGCCAGCCCATGCATCTCAAGCTGTTAATAACAGGCAGAGCCTCACCTCTTTCCCCGAGACAAAAAAAGAGCAATAACAAAAGCAATAACAAAAACCACCCCTTGGTTCAACTTCCCTCGGCTGGAATAACTGAGTCAAAATATCCCAATCAAAGCTCTCCTCTGGTGATCTCCAGCTCTCACCTTTATATGCTTGTTTTTTTCCTTTCTCCAGTGGCCATGTCCATCTGCCAGCTCCTATTGATCCGTCCATCCCTCGTGGTCTTCTGCCTCTCTCATATAACTCCCTGTGTGTCCCTTTGCATATGGTCAAAAGTAACTGGGCATGCTGGCTGCCCAGCCTGAGACATTTAGATGTGACCCCTATTTAGGAAGCCCTTTGAAAACTCTGTGCTGCAAAGCCCAAGCTTTCTCAGTGGTCCCCAGTCCCAGCACCCACAGGTTAAGATAAAACCCCCGGCTCCCAGGTCCATCCCCCTGCACAGCACCCAGCAGCCTCATGGTGCCTTCACAGGACACTGGGGATGCTCAGCAAATCGTTTGTGCTGAGCTGCCCACGGGGCATCATGCTGAAAGTGTGAGCAGCCCCAGGCACCCAAGTCAGGGATTTCCCTGTACCCCTTTTCTGCTTCAGCCCTTGAACTGACACAGAGTCCCTCCCAGAGCCGCTGGCCAGAGCTTGGTCCTCTGGGTGGCAGGGCCATCATCCCCGTGTTGATGCAGACGGGGTGATACATGAGTCCTTCGCCTTCTTTGATGCTTCCAGGGTAAATTCCTCCAGAGTCTGCAAAGTTTGGTTCTCTATTTCACATTAGCACTAGTTTGTAGCTGCCCTCTGGCCCCTGGGGTGGAAGGTCAATCCTTTATTTACTTAGTCCCTCACTTAGTTCATCTGCAGCCCTTTCAGTGCTTTGGATAATAGGCACAAAATGGGCTCCTAAGCTGCTCCCTGGCCGTGAGCCTGCACTCCTCAGCTCCTGTGCCGTGGAGAAGTGTGTTGCCTTCTCTGGGTGATACCAGTGACACACTGCAAAGTAGGCTGGGCAGGCTGCAGTTCTTTCCTACACAGGGGCAAGATCTGATTTAGCAGGGCATGAAATGAGGGGCACACATGCTTCCAAGCGCTGACATGCCTCCGCTGAAAATCATGAATGGCACGGGAAAATTATATCCCTGGCATCACACCTGTCCTGACAGTTCCTGCTTGCTGGTGCCCCTCAAGCTGGTCTTTGCTGCCCTGTAGACCAGCACTGACCCTGGACATTGCAGTGTCCTGGTGCCATTGCCCTCTCAGAGTGACTCAGGTCCTGTCCTGTGCCCATCAGATGCTGCTGCACCTGCGAGAGCTTCATCAGGCAAAGCCAGAGCCCCGTGCTGAGCTGGAGAATGTGCCAGCTCCAGGCTCCATGCCCAGCACAAACAGCCAGCTCCCTGCTGCCAGTGCCCTCTCTGCTGTTAGCACGCCCAGGACAAGAGAGTCTGATGGATCCCAGCCATGTCCTGGACCCCCCCAGGATGGCTGATGGGTGGACTCGGAGACAGAAAATTCCCCAGAAGCAGAGAGGTACAGATCAATAGGCCAGCCACAGCCCCCCAGCTGCAGCTGGCCACAAAACCAGTAGCTTTCAAACCTTGTCTGCCTGCGTGAGCCCAGAGAGTGGCATTTTCCCAGCCGTGTCCCACCTGGGGACAGCCACCACTGAGCCCCTCTCCCCTTATTCTGGATGCTGCAGCTCACTGTGGTGCAGCTGAGCCTGACCTCAGCTCCCTGTTGTCTGCAAGTAACATCAAACCAAAGTAATCAATAGTAGCAAACAAGCCGTGTGAATAACTAAATTGCTATCAAATCATTACTATTGAATATTATTCATATTAAAAGGGTAAATTAAAGTACTTCTCAAGCACACCCACACGTGTGCTGGGTTTAGGCTCTGAAGAAGCAGATGAGAGATCTTGACGCTCTCAGAGAAGATCATGTACCAGATGTCTGCACAGGAGCTGGAGAACAGTCCTGTCCCACCCTCTCCATCAGCAAGGGACCCGTGGTGCTGGTGCAGGCACTGCTGACTGCGAGGAGTGGAGGTGTTTTCCAAGGGTCAGCCAAAAGCAGAGACAAAAGGGGTTTCCTTGAGGACTCCAGGCACTGGGAGGGAAGCGTGCCCTTTGCCTGGGTGCCCCAGGCTGGGTGTTTATTCAGGTCCTGCAGAACAATGCTGCAGCTGGAAAAACAACCTCCCCCCTGCCCTAGGCCTGGCTGGAGGGGCTGTGTGTGTCCCCCCGAGCCTGTCCCCTGGGTGGGTGAGCGGTGCCTTGGCTCACAGCCATGCTGATCATGTTTGTCACCACGGGGGCCTTTTTCTTTTTTTAAATCTTTTGGTTTCCGTGCTCTCCCAGTGCTTTGCATGACAGGAAGTAGAGTTTCTGGGAGAGGAGGTTGGGGATTTGGGGAGTTTCAGGCTGGGAGGGAGCACAGGCTCATCTGTCCTGACCTCCCACTGCAGCCCTGTCCCACAGCATCCTCCAGCTGCAGGATTGCTGGCTGTAACCTGTCACACGCTCCTGCGAGCCTGGCTGCACCCACAGTACCTCTGGACCAGGGAAATCACCCCTGTCCAAAAACTGAGACCCTGCTCTTGGGATCCCAGCAAGCCCCACAGCTGGAGGCAGTGACAGGAGGGGAAGGAAGAATGACCGCAGCCAGCGCTGTGGTCTGTGGTTCAGCCAATCCAGACTCCCAGAGGGCAGAGGCTTCCCAGGACACCTGCAACCCGGGGATGGTGAGGTTTCAAGGCAGCACTAAGCTAAGCCCTAACATCCCCTGCATAGGCACCTTTTGCTGGGCAGACAGGAGAAATCAGCCAAATGGGAGCAGTGCCCCTGCTGAGGGTTACAGAGCCAAGGCTGAGCCATGCCCAGCATTTAGCAGGACTAAACTCCCACAGCAGTGGCATTTTCTGTCAGCTGGAGGATGCTGCAAGGCGGTGCTCTGCCTCTGGACTGAGTGCTCCCTGTGTTCCCTGAGTGAAACGTGTTCCCACTTTGATTGCATTACAGGATGTGACAGACTGATCCCTGCCAGGAAATTAATGAGCCCCAAACACCTTGCCCATCCATCACCACCCCAATCAGCTCCTTAACTACCCACCCCGGCCGCACACCCAGCACTGCTGGTCACTGAGGTCCTGGAAGCTTCACTTTCCAAGGACCTCATGTTGCTGCTGGGCTGGCAAAGGGCCCAGGCCACCATCGGGCCAGCACACCCCAGCCCTGCTCACACCCCAGCAATGGCTTCGGTGCTGACACCTCCCTCCAGGCTGTTCTGTCTGACCAGTGCCTGCTTTCCTTGCCCATTGTCCATAGGAACCCCTGAGGCCATCATGGTCCTCAGTACCAAGGCCATGGGGAAATGCCCTGGCTACCAGCCAACACAAACCTCGTATTTGGCAATGATTGGGACAGGTTAACACAGAGCTGAAAATAAGAGAAGAAAAGCTGGCAGGCTGGAGAAGTGTCTCTTCACCAAATCAGACCAGCAAAGTGGTGAAAAATTCGAAGGAAAATGAATTAAAGTGGTTTATCATATATCAGTGGAGAGAGCATTGTCCCAGAGCTGCATTTCCCAGAGCAAAGGCACAAAAGGGCACTTGCAAGACATTAGCAAGTGGCACGTTTTCAAAATCCATGATAAAAGGAGCTGGAAAGTCAAATGGAAGAAGGCACTTCCAGCTCCTGAAGGCGGGCTGTGTGCCCCAGGGTCTGGTCCCTGCACAAAGCTGTACCAAAGCTGGTATTTAATGTGCTCACAGCCTTGCAAAGTTTTTATGAGACGCTGGTGCACCACGATGCTATTGCCCATGCTTGCAGCTTGCCAGGTGGATCCTCTGAAGCTGCTGCTGGGTTTTGGGGCAGTGATGCCGGATGCCTGATGCTTAGCAGCACAGCAGTGGTGAGACGACAGCTCCCTGGGCTTGTGCCAGCTGAGCAGAAACCCTGCCTGGCACCGCAGCATCCTGCTCACGTGCCCTGCTACCTGCACATCTGGGGCTGGAAGGTGGGGACATGAGGTTGCCCAGCTCCCCAGAGAAAATGGCCTGGGGGCACTGGGGGGAGAGGTCCCTCGATTAACCCCCAGCGCCTGGATGTGGCCCTGGGGAAGAGGATCAGGCTGGAAGCCACTTCTCTCCTGCAGCAATGGGACTGGGGGTGCAGGGCAGCTCTGAGAGCCCAAAACCCGCCCAGAAAGGACTGATGACAGCAGATGCAAGGAGTGAAGCAGTTTGCACAGCAGGCGAGCCAAGCAAAGCCCCTATGGGTCTTCACAGGATGAGGGCATCCAAAATGTCCTTTTGTACCACCCCAGCATGTGCAGAGTCAGAGGAGGAGGCAGAAGACTGGGTCCTGAGGATGCGGATGTCTGCAAATGCTTTCTGACCAGCTGCTTCTGTCGCTGAAAAATGAAACTTCATTAAATTAGCTTTGAAGTAGCATGTGAAATTCCCACATTGTGTTTGTGCCTCACTTTGTCTCCATTGGATAATTATGAAAAATACAGCTTTCCAAGTGTGTCACTTGCTCTTCTTCAGCTTAAAAATTTCTTTTCCACCTCGTTCTCCAGGCAGTATTTTTTACTTCATCTTAATTGGGGGAAAAAAATATTGATTTCCTAGTAATAAAACAAAACAGAGACTTTCCAACCTAAAACTTTCTCACCAACAAAGTAAGGACCAAGTGAAACATTTTTTTCCTGACTGTCTTTGTTCCCCTCAAAAAATTTCAAAAGGAAAAAGTCACCAAAAGACAAAAATTCAGTAGTTTCCTCCCTGAGCTGATGGAGATCTCTCTAGAGGAAATGTGCCGATAAGCTAAAGTGAACCCACCTCCCCTGCTTTATCTCAAGCAGTGTCAGATGGGTATTTCTAGCAGGATCTCTTCTGGACACTCAGAGCATCAAATTACTCTCCCATCCCGTACTCCTCCATTGACCTGTTTCAGAGCTCCCGGGCTGCTCACTGGAGACACCGGGCAGCCACAATGCAGCGGGATGTGGTCCCTGGCTGAAGGGAAGGGCTCTCACCACTGGCAGACTCCATCCTCCAAAGTCTCTGCTTCACTGGAGAGGGCTGGGGATGTCTCAGGAGCAGCCCCCTGTGCCCCACAAGTGGGTACAAGTTCTCTGTTTTATCTGGGGTTTTCAGTCTTAGGAAAGCTGCTTTGGTGCCTCAGTGTCCCCACTAAGTGTTTCAAGCAGACACCTCACTGCAGTCTTTCCTAAAGCACTTGTGGACCAGAAACATTTGCATTTCCTGGCAGTAGAGGCACCTCAATTCACCCCTAAATAGGAAGACAGCAGCCCTTGCTTCTGACCCCACAGAGGGCCAAACAGGGAACTGAACCCCTCAAAGCATCCAGGTCCTAAAACACCCCGTGGCTCAGACTGGACACGTGCTGCCAGCCTGGTTGGGGCACAGACAGCAGTGCTGAGTGCAGGGCCAGTCACATCCTCATCCCAGCTGTGATCGTTTTCCGCATCTTGGGGTTTGTTGTTAATATTCCCACTTGCCCAAGGCAATAACCCCTCGGCTGCCACCACTGGTGGATCTACCCACACCTCCGTTCACTTCGTCCCTCAGGGCTTTGCATCCAGGTGCCATGACGGGGATGCTCATTTTTGCAGTAGAGAGAGGGCCAAAAGGGGTGCAGCCTGGAAACCCTGACCCAAAATCAGGCCAATTACCCATTAATTGATGCTGCTCACTCCCCAGTGATTAATCGTCAAGAAAAACCATGTCACATTTTGCAAGCCCAGACTCCAGCGCAGCGACACCGCAGGTCCTTTATCAGCCCTGGGGCCAGCTGTGGCACCAGCCTGTCTGAGCCAGCCAGGTACCTCCACCTCCCAGGGCTTGTTTGTTTTGGTGCACGCCTGAGTGTAATTGGGGCTAAAGAAAAATACCCACAGCAAAACAAATGCGGCGCCAATGATGGACACAGCCCTGCAGCCAGCACAAAGACAGATGGGAGGAGAGCCTGTCCTGAGAAGCCCAGGTGGGGATGCCCAGAGAGTTCAACACACGGCTGTCAACTGTGCAATAATTTCCAGCGGCCCCTGTGAGAGTGAAGACTCCATCCTAGCACCTCCCGCAGACTGGATGTGTCCAGGGCCAGAGGGAGAACCCCACTGCATCCCACTCTGCCTTCCCAGCTGGGGGACTGAGACCGCCAGCAATGGGACTCTCGCATGGCTTTCCTTGCCTCAGTTTCCCACAGCATCATCCTGAATAATTCATGTACAAGACAGAGAAAAGGATAAATCACAAGCAATGATTAACATGAATTATTTCACATGTTGGGAAGATCTATCAGCCTGGCTCTATCAGGTTGAGGTGATTAATGCAGCACTGCAGCCCTGGACAGAAGCCCTCATGTTCAATTACAGGGGCTGGGGGGCTCCTGGACAGCAAGAAATCAGAGACAAGACTGACTGGGGAGACCCCAAGCCACTGTAAGACATTTTGAGGCGATCCACCTCATATTAGCCTCAATCAGGTTTACTGGGGTTCAGACAGGTTAAGAAACCAAACACACACGAATCAGGCACACTCTGACATCCCCGTGCTTTTGTGATTTACTGCAAAGCCATCAAAGCTGGTTCTTAGGTCACGTCCATCACACAAGTCTGCAGGTTTGTCAGACCAGCTCTCTGATGCCGTGGGAGCAGACTAGCTTGGTGGGCAGAAGTTATTTCAGAAATAAATTTTTTAGAAGTGCAACATCAGACTTGATTAACATTAATGAGATAACTAACAATTCATTAACATTAATCGATTAACAAGCTGAAAGTTATTTTACTTCTTTGATAACCACTAACTCCAAATGCCCTTTTTCACCGTGTCCACAGCTGCACTTGTTTCCAGGCAGGCTCCCCCTGTGCCCCCTGAATACCACCTGATTTATTTACAACAGCAGCCTGACAGAGATGCTTCTGCATCTGCTGGGGGGTGCAAGAGGGAGAGCTCTGGGGGTTTGTAGCCAAGATCACGGGTGTCCAATATGACGGGGTTTGAATCCAGGTCCTGAGCTGGCTCTGCACACTGACTATTTTTTGCTATTTGATCTCTTTGCTATAGTTATACCAAACTCCTTCCACTTGTATCATGGCCTTCAACAACAAAATGCCTCTTTATTCAGATCTAGATTTACTAATCAATGCAACACCAAATTTAGCACCAGGAAAGCCACCACTGAGTTGTGTCCATGTGGTGAGGCTTTAACTATGTGTTTTAGAGACTTGATAGCATCAGATCCGTGGCACCTATTGAAAAGAAGGGGAGAGTCCATAGTCACCTTTCCCTGCTCACTGGCATGGCCAGCCCCACTTCCCTCTGCAGCCTGGCTGTGCCCCCGTCTCACTGCTCAGCACAGTGATCTTCCAGGGAGGAGTTCTATTAGCCCAAGCCATTAACACGGAAAGTTATTAGCAGGCTCTTGGGCAGAGTCTATTTTCATATTCATTTGGCTAATTAAATGTAAATCACTGCTCTGGGTTACCACTAAGGGTCCCAAGCCCCATTAGTCAGCCTGTATTCACAGGGGAGAAAGGGTGCCACCCCTGTGCAGAGGTGGTTCGTGGTCACACAGGACATGTTGGGTCTGCCGTGTCAGTGGGTGGCTCTGTCACCCATGGGTGACACAGGGGGGTGCTCCCAGTTATTTTGGCTCCAAGGAACAGGTACCACTTCTTTCTACTCACGGGGTATTAAAACCAGGGACATCTGGCCATGGCTCTCCACGACGGCAGGGCTTGAAAGACGTTCTATGAACATGCTGGCCATGATCAATATTTGGAGCCTGCTGGCCCTGGCTGCCCTCCCCAGGGCTTGGCAGAGCATATGGGTGTTTCCAAGCCACCAGCTAGTGTTGCAGCAGCTTTTAAGATGTCACTGATCTCCTCACAGGGACCCTCTGCCAGTCACGTAGGCTGAAGTGGCAGGGGAGTCCAAGGAACTCTGCAGGGTCACAGCACCAGCCTGGTCCCCATTCCTGTGTTGGTACGCAGCACATCACATGGCAATGCTACAAAATCACAAAAAATTGTGATTCTCTGCTCCAGCCAGGACACTGAAGGGCTGCAGGTGGGGGTAGGATGGACAGAGATGGATGCCCTGAGAAGTGGTGTGGAGATGCTTCCCTGTGGCCGAGGCACAGGAGGGACATGGCCTCTCCAGCACGGAGAGCACTGGCATCCTGCCTCTGTTTACCATGTACTCTGTGTCTGAGTCAGGGCCCTGCCACAAACAGCAGCATGGCTGGATCTGGTTTCACTCCTTTTCTCAAAGCAAACAAACACAGACATCGTCGCCTGCTGCGTCAGCCTGGGGGCACCAGGGCAGGCAGGCTTCATCCTCCCATGGGAGCCGCATGCAGCCGGCCCTGAGCTGGCTTGGGTGCTCCAGGTTCCCCCTGCCGTGTCCCCCATACTCAGCCTGGGCACCAGCTCCATCCTGCATCCCACTGGTGGGAGAAGCCAGCCCCTCTCTCCCTATGGCCAGGGGTCTCAGGGCTTCCACATCACGTGCATGAGGGTGAAGCCACCCTTTATGTGATACAGGCAGGACAGAAATAAATGCCATATGTGGGTTTGGCTGCTCAGAGACCCGTGGGCATGGCTCTGCATCCACAGGGATGGGCAGAGAGGGACAGAGCTGAGCTGCAGAGCCAAGGTCAGGGGGATGTGTAAGAGTCTGGGCTGGGGGAGAGTGCTGGGGAGAGCTGCCGAGCAGTGGTGGGGGGAACCAGTCCAGCCCCACTGCCTGGTGTCTGCTTTTCAGTGCCTGCAGCAAAATCCACCTGCCACTCAAAGCAAACCCACATCCGCCTGCCCCGCAGCCCCGCTCTGGTTGCATGTCCCAGCCGGTTGCAGATGGATAGGCTGGGAGCAGGCCAGGAGCAGAATGAGTTGCTGGGAGCCAGGGATATTTTGTTCCGCTTTGGGGCAGCTCACAGGCAAAGCAAACCTGGGACACCAGGCTGTTTGCTGTAGACAGAGCTGCAGCATCACACTCATCCTCTGAATTCCTTGTTTATTTGGCATTGCCCAGCTCCCTGGAATCCAGCTCAGGGCTGGTAGCTCGCAGCATCAACTAAGCCAAGCACAATGAAGTCCACGAGGTGGGGAAAGCAGAACTCCAAGAGTTCAGGGAGTGTGCCACACTGCCTGCAGTCCCATGAGTAGGGAAGGGGCAGGGGACTTACTCTCCATTGCCCCCGGGTATCTTGCAGCCCCTTGTCCGGCAGCCAGGCTGATCCTGCCTCTGCCAACTCACAGCCCAACCTGTCCCTGCTACCTCCCGTTATCAGCCGCTGAAATCCCACCTGTTTTCCCTGCCATTTGTAGTAGCAGCCCTGTCTGTGTTAACCTCTGACCCACCAAGATTCTATTGGCAATTGTGTTTACCAAGGCCTTGGATGTTGTGTTCTTTCCCCATGCCAGAGCTCAGCTACCCTGTCTCCAGCCCAGGATGCCCCACGGCCCTTCCCGTGCAGTGTCTGCAGCTTGGCACAGGGATGCTGCTCCTGCCAAGCTGGCCTCTGAGCCAGAGCAGTCCCAGCATCCCTGAAAAGCCTGGCAAGAAGTGATGCTCACCTTCTGCTGGGAGATCTTCAGAAGAAGTCCACCACCCTCTCCAGTGGTCCCTGATAGATTTCCATAGGACTCCTGACTTGTCTGGGTGTTGACAGGGAAGGTCTCACCCTCACACCTCCCAAGGCTTGTGTGACTCGTGCTTTCAGCTGACCCAGTTCCAGCTGGAGAACTTAGACCTGCCTAAGGCCTGGGGAGCAGGGACAGAAGAGGGTTTAGGGGTGGAGGCCAAGGGCAGAGGGTGTGAGGTGGAACAGCTGTAAATCCTCACCAAGCGAACCCCTCCCAGCCTTGGTGGATTTCCCTTCAACCTCCTCCCCTCACTCACCCTTCCCTAATTATTCTTAATGGGCAAGCTCATAAGAGCTTCTATTAACTTTATTACCAGATCAATTAGTGCTTACTTCCCCCTCGCCCCCCCTCTGTTAGTAATACCATCAAATATGAAGACAACATCCACGCTGCTGCCCAGCAACCTGGAGAAGGTGCTGGGGAACACAGTCCAGTCTGAGCTCCAGATGCTTTGTTGGGCGCTTCCGAGATCGATGGATCCTCCCCAAGATGTGGCCCAGTGAGGAGGGGAGCCAGGGAGGAGGAAGATTAATTGGAGAAGACGTTGGCACCAAACAGCTCCAAAATCTGCTGGCATGAGCTGAGCAGGAGCGGCTTGGCACCAGAAGGAAGCCCTCTTGCCTGCAGCCCTGTGAGCTGGTGGGGTTGGCACAGGGAGAAGAGGATACAGGTGTTTGTTGGTGGATCTGGTGGAAGGAGCCATAGCATCAATCAGGGCACCACAGGATGGCAAGAATGGGGCTGCTGGGACAGGAGATGGGGGAGTGGCTGCAGCTACTTGCTCTGAACAGAGGGAAGAGGACACCTTCCCAGCACAGAGAGAGGAGCAGCACCAGCACCCCTGTTCTGCTTTGTGGGGGACATGAGGGAGGATGGGGACACCCCTGGGGCACACAGCATCCATCCCCACATCCCCTTTGGAGAGGGACGGACACAGAGGATGGGTGCTGGCGCCGAGTGCATCATTCAGCAATCCTTCCCTGAACTCTGTCCCTTTTGGGGACCAACTCCAAGCACCCTAGAGGTGAGTGTCCTGCCTCAGCCCTTGCACAAACACAGGAGCTGGATGCAGAGACGCAGGAGCTGGCTGCAAGCTGCAGCCCTGCTGGATGCCCTGGCTCTCAGCAGGGCCACTGCAGCCTGACTGACAGGCCCTGAAGGGGATGCACAGGAAAACTGTGGGAGCAAAGAGATTTTGAAATATTTAACCAGGGCAGCTTGCATGGAAAGAAACTCCTCTTGCAAAGACAGCAGCTCCCACTACAGAGCATTTCTCAGACCCCTGAGCTGCCCACGCAGTTTGTTCCAGCCTGAAAGGACCCACTTGAACATCCAGGAAAGGACACAGCATTCCCAGCACCCCGAGTCACGTGTCCTGTTTGTGTCATGCTGACAGCTTGCAGCTTTGGCACTTGGAAAGTGCTGTAGGACCACTGCAAAATTCCAGCCTGCCTGGACATGGGACAGCACGGCTCTGAGCCAAAGGGCTGCCAGCCTCAGTGAGGGCTCTCGTCCCTTTGCCAGCTGGGTCAACCAGAAGAGCTGCAGTATGGGGACAACTTGTACCTGAGCCTTTTCAGTAAACAAGCACTCGCACTCAGACAGGGTCTGCAGAGCCACCAGGAGTAGGTCCCTGCAGAGCCAGCTCCCAGTGCCGTCCATTTGAGTCATGCTCAGCATTCAGCATCCATACAAACTGGTTCACCTGCCCAGGTCCCCTCCCAGATCCTGGAGGACACCAGAGGGGGCTCTGTGTGTTTGACCTGGTCAAACCGCTGTCAGCAGTTGACTTGTGCATGGAGACATTACTCCTTGACTGCATCACCCGAGAAGGGACCCCAGCCAGAGAGGAGCTAGCACGGGATTGCATCCTGCTCTCCTCATGGAAGGAAGTCCTGCTGCCTCCTAATGTCGTGGGTGGTTTGCTATGAACAGGCAGCAACTGCACCCACATTTATGGCCAACAATCCCCATGGGGGCACAGGTGGTCTCAAAGACACTTTACAGTGCTGGCTGCTGGCTGAGCACCCCAAACTCCTTCTTCTGTCATCTTTCCAAGTGCCCCAAGTTTAGCTCTCTCCTGAAAAAACTCATTCTTAGGTCCCTGGCTGGCCTTGTCCCTGCTCTTGCCTGCAAGTCTCCCTTCCATGGAGCTGATCCAAGGCTCTACAGACTCCCAGTGCTGGGTCCCCAGCCCATACGGATAGAACTCCCCTCTGCTGCCAGCAGGGTTGTTACTCCCAAGCCTCAGACCAAGCAGGGAGCTGCCCAGCTCCCACCACTGCTAATCTGCCTACATCCCATTCCTAAGGAAGGCCTCCAAAGAGAGCTCCTGGCCTTCATCCACTATGGGCTCTGCAGAATCTGCTCCAAGAAGCCCCAGTTTGCAGCTGACCCAGCATGGAACAGTGGTTCTACGAACTTCCAGAGACATATGGGGAGCTCTGAGTGACTCTGGGGTGTCCTGGGCACAGCACCACGAGCCTGGGATCAGTCACAGCCAGAGGGCTGGTGGGGAAGAGTAACGCCACCCCCAGTCTGGAAAGAGAAGGAAACCCAGCCTGAGTCTTCTCAGTATCCAGCAGAAAATCCAGTTGGAAAACTGGTGCTAAAGCCCTCTAACTTCCTGTCCAAGGGCTTCCCCTTTGCACATAGAGGTGGTGGGTGCACGAGGGGGAGAACGATGCTCTGCTTGAATGGGGCTATTGCTCCAGGGATGGAGGAGGAGAGAGCAAAGCACCACTGCCTCCCACCACCCCCCCCCAGCCCTTCCAAAATAAACAGGCCTGGGAAATAATAGTCAATGTGAAAGGAATTNACATGATGTTCCTGCTGATGTAAGGATGACCTGGGCTGTCAAAGCTTCCTCGGGGCTGCAGGGAATAACATCAGCAAGTAAACCCATGCTACCCACAGGAAAAAAAATTTAAAAAAAAAA
>VWZT01006301.1:56556-76938 GCA_013397055.1 Pachycephala philippinensis
CGATGCTCTGCTTGAATGGGGCTATTGCTCCAGGGATGGAGGAGGAGAGAGCAAAGCACCACTGCCTCCCACCACCCCCCCCCAGCCCTTCCAAAATAAACAGGCCTGGGAAATAATAGTCAATGTGAAAGGAATTAAAAAGGCTTCAGCGTGTGTGCGTGTGTATGTGTGTGCGAGTCCTGCCAGGTTAATACTGCTGCCTATTCGCCTGACAGCTCCAAGATTGATTACCTGCCTCAGCGCTCTTTATAACTTGATCAGTCGAATTAATCTCTGGCTGCGGGCCCATCTGATGCCAGGCATCACAAATTTAATTTGGAGGTGTACGGGATCTTTTATTCCTCCCTCCCTCCCCCGCCCCAATCCCTGTCNTATTAATGTACTAAAGACTTAATGAAGTTGGGGGGGGGTGTGGAGGGGAAAGTGCTTACTTTATTAGTTTATGGCCGATTAATGGGAACGGTCATTACAATGATGGAGATGGATTACCCCCATCAAACACAACCAGCAGCCCCTTTCGGAAGGTAGAGGGGTGCCGGTGTTAGTGCCGTGCTGCTCAGCCAGGGTTTGGGAAGTGGGGTGCTGCACAAGGAGGGGAGATGGGCTCAGGCAGGGCAGGGGGCTGCAGAGATGCCAGGGAGGTTTTGGAAGATGCCATGAGCTGGAGACTGAATGAATGAGGGGTTCCAGTGGTGGGACCGAGGGGTCAGTGCTTTGGAGAAGAAATCACACAGAGAAAAGGGAAGAAAAGGGCCAAGTGAAGAGGCCAAGGAGCCCCCACGCCAACAAGCAGCCTGGGGGCGATTTCAGGTCCCCAAAGGTTGGTTCACCTTCTAGGCTGAGAGGAGCACAGCCTCTCAGATGCATTAATACCCAGATCCCAGCCAAGGAGGGCACAGGATGGACAGACAGACTGGCCAGAGGCTTGGGAGCTCAGCTCCATGGGTGGTAAGCAGCTTTCACGCCTTGCCCCTCCAGCGCTCTGTGCTGAGACCCTCAAGTGGTTCTGCAGGACCAGACCCTGTCTAGGATGTGAGAGCCAGTTTGGTTCCCTCCAGAACATGGTTAAATACTTGCTCACACCCATGGCAATGACCCAGAGGTCCCCAGACACCTCATGATAATCAGAATTACCCAATATCTCTCCAGCCACTAATTGGTAGTTACTCTTTAGCCCCTGGGGCAGGGCAGTAACTCTCATCCCTGTGAGCCATGCTACAAGGATCATTTACTCACATAAATGGAATAAATGCAGCAGGAAAACACTCACACTTGGGTCCACTCAACAGCCTTTGATTCTTCCATGTTTTGAGCCCCTTTCACTCACACCACACCAAAATTTACACCAGCCATGGAGGATAATTTACTTTTTTTGCCTTTAATGGCCAGAATATTCACACTGATGACAGGAGTTGGGAATTGAAAGGGAACACCTTAGACATTCGTGCAAATTTTGTTGTTTGTCTGGAAAGCAAAGGCGTTGAGCTTCACATATGGGGGAAAGGAAGAGAGGGAAACACATGTCTTATCTTTTTCTTGGGTGCCCGGGTCCCAGAGCACAGCCATGATATGCTCTGGCAGCCTCCTGATCTGTCTACCCAGGCACCACGGGCAGAGGTGGAAGTGCATCTGCCAGACCCTTGGAAGAAGCAAACGTGCAGCTGCCTTCCCTGCGCAGCCCCACCAGTGGCTGTTCCAGCTGGTGCTGTACCTGAGCTCTGACCAGCCTGGAGGGATGGGATTCCTTCACCCACTCCCCACAGCTCTGCTCTCACAGACTGTGGCATTTCTCCAGCTTGGGTTAGGCCATCTCGTTAAACCTTCTGTTTTGTGGGATCACCGAGCACTGGGAGATGGGCTTTGCCCTGCCACCCTACTGCTCAAGTAACCATCAGGAGCAATGCAAGGGTCTGGTGGAGCAGGGCCACAGGTTTCCATCACTTCAGATCCTCTCCCAGCTCAGCAGCTCCTTATCTGCATGTATTAACCTGTGCTTCGGCCAGTTTCCCATACGACTGCTGGACAAGCCTGAGACAACTCAATCCCCAGAGCTTGGTGTAGTGAGCCTGGCTTGCAATTTGGTGTAGTGAAGGGATTGAGATGCCCCAGCAGCTCACCTGCCATCCCCACCCACAGTCAGCCTCAGCAGCAAGGAAGGAGCTCATGGTCACACATCAAGCAGCGCTGCCACTCTCCAGCATCCACATGGACTCGCAGCCTTTCATCATTCCCGAGTGATGAATAACCACCCTAATGAATGGAGGGAAATTGGATTAGTGCTGAACACCCATGTGCTTGAACTGCGCCTGATTAAACCCCCATCTGTGCACGGAAAGGCCGAGTCTTCTCGCTTCTCAAAAGCCCGGGAGCTGGCAGCACTTGTGCACGGCCTCATCTGCAGCTGGTTTGGACATTTCAGGTGCTCAGGAGCATTTCACCTCTACCCCTGGCAAACTTCCCCCTGGAGGCTGAGCTGGAAAGTTTGGGACTGGTTTTCTTCAGTGTGCTGACCTGTTCCCAATGGATGCTTTTGCAGCTGGAAGAGGAAAGATTTACAAGACTTTTGAGCTGTCTCTGGGCTGGCTACCAGGTCCTTCCCTCAGTTGGGAAAGTCAATCTCATTCCCCTTGCCTCAGTTTCCCCGTTTCCAACTGATACAAACAACACCTTCTTACACACAAATACCGTGTTTTCTTCAGAGCTGAGTGTCTTCCACTAGGAATTTGCCCCAGATGGCAGAAGCCAGCTCTGTCTTTCTTGATGGCTTTGCATAGACCCCTTAGAAACAGTCTGGGGGCACTGATGGGGCTGACAGTTTCTAAGACATGGGTGCCAGGACTCAGAAGAGGTAATCTGCCAGGACCACTGCTGCAACTGGAAAATTCAAGGCTAGAAGAGATGATAGGATCCTCTGAAGTTGCTTCAGAAATTACTCAGGACAGATCATATCAACCTGCCTACAAACACTGGCAGCTCTAACTTGGGTTTGCATAAAGAATCCCTATGACAAAAACACATGGCAAAGGATCCCAGTTTGCTCTGCAGATCCCAAGAGGTGGTTAAGACACCTCCAATCTTAGTGGAAAGGCTTGTTTTAGCCTCTCTCACTGCTAAAACAGCTGAAAGACAAAATGGATCTTATTTTTAAGTGTTTTTCTCTCCATTTGAACAGTGCCATTGACCCTCCAATCCAGCAGGCTCACAGCCCTTGGGTGGCTGCCCCTTTCTGCAGACCCTGGGAACAGCAGTGGGACCTGATACCAGCTTCCCACTGCTCACAGTCCTGGTTGCTTGGGACTGTTTTTGGGGAGAAACAGCAGCTGAAACCCATCTCATGGGCAAACAGGACATGCCAGTGCTATCCCAAAGATACATCCCAAGGAGCCCTTTCAGCTCCCCTCCCCACACACAGGACTTTCCATGTCCAGGACACTGCAAGGCACTGCACAACAGCACATCCCACACCAGATCTGGATCTACACCCATTCCCAGCTCTGGTCAGTGCTGTCCCATCCTTCCCCAGCCTCTGCACACCCACATGAAGGACCAGGAGTTTGATACCTCACCAGCCTGCCCCACTTCGGATCAGCACAACTCAGGGTCTGACTGCCAGGTTCTTTTGGGAGTAGTGTTTTCCTTGCTCTCATTTGAGGTGAGGTCGCAACATCTGCTGAATGGGTATCAGCATGTAATGAAATGCAGTCACTGCTCTGACTGACAGCCCAGCAATCCTGCAGAAGAACCAAGCCAGACACCAACCCCTGGATGGCTTTTCCAGATTTCCATGCAGGGTCAGGCTGTGTTTGTCCATGGGCTCCATTGGATTTACAAGAGCTGTTGTCTTTGCACCTCACGGAGCTTGGCCACTGATGCCGATTTACTTGCAGGGCTCCTTTGCTACCGGGCCCTAATCAGGCAGGTGCATGGCTGACATTTGTCAGCTGTGCAGTGTCACTGCTGTCCCAGCATTGCTGGGAGGTCGCTTGACCCCAAGAGTGCCAGGACAGGCACAAGCACCCATGGCAGGAGGCTGCAGGCACCAGCGGGATGTTTAGCACTATCCCTTGCCAAGATGGCCTTATGGTCCACCACAGCATCACAAGGGGCCCCCAAAACCCCCAGCCCCTCTCCCCACTTCATATCCCCATCAAGGAAACTTACAGGTGTGGGACAAGGTTGCCACCAATGATCTGTCACAGGCTCCATAACAGCTGGGGTCCTGCCCAAGATGTCAGGCACATCCTGGCAGCTCACCCTGGGGCTGGAATGACACCAGCTCTGCTGCTGCACACGTGTATTGCACCCACACGGGAAACAACTTCAGCTCCTAAATTCAACACACATCTTGCACCCACCTGAAGGACTGAGCCATGAAAACCCCTGCTCAGCCTGCAAACATCCCGAATGAGTTTTGCCCTCCAGCTTCACCAGCGAGGGTTGTGGGGAGCCCTCACTAATGCACCCAGCAAAGAAAGGCTGCGGGTGCCAGCAGCTCTTCAACCATAATGAAAGTCTCGGGTATCCCAGCCCGGCCAAATCACCTCCTACAGACGCAGAACGGCGCTGGAGTAGCAATAAAAGTGTCAGGGATGTCTCCTCGTGCATCACCAGACTGCAGCATTTCGGGAGCGGCCTGTACAGAGGTTAATTATTGCTTCCCTCTCTTCCCCTCTCGCTCCCAGTTTAAGATGGATCTGACTGTCAGGAGGGGTGACAGATGAAGACAAAGCACAGGTACGGCTCCCATGAACTCTGCGCCTGCCTGTATCATCCTAGAGCAGCTGGGAGCACGTGGAGTGGAGCTGGGGGGAGGGAGAGGAGGGGGCGAGGAGGAGGGAGAGTCGAGAAAGCAGCAACCAAACCAGTGCTGGAATGGATCTGCTGTGGGGGACGTGGGGTTGCTGGACTGGGAGAAGAGAAATTACAGCTCCTTCCACCCCACTCTTGTGGAAGGATTTTTTTCCTCCTCACTTCTTCGTGCAGCTTCAAAACTTCACTCAAGATTGGCACAGACCTTTTTCCAAATATCAAGGAAAGCATGAGAAAGAGCACATGGCCAGCTGCCTTCTGCTCCACAGAGCTCCCATCACTGCAAGCACAAATATACTGAGCATCTCCCCCTTGAGACTTACTTTAAGAAAATCTGGGATCAGGGTCCCAGCTCTGCCATAGTCACTGGTCTCTGAAGTCCTGTTCCCTAATACAGCCTCTGGCTGGAACAACACTCGAATCTTTTGAGTGGAAGAAGGTTTGCAGATGCTATTATGAGCAGTTCCCGGCAGACAGACATCTCTGAGCATCCCTTCTTCATGTGCAGAGAGAGGTGACTTGTCCTTCACTTTCCTTCCTGGTCAGTGGCTTTAGTGCTAGCATAGTCATTGCCATTAAAACCTTGTTTTGGCCTCTGGAGGTTAAAGAGATGACCATGACCTTTCTGTTTCCCAGGACATGTCCCTCTCCCTCTCTACAGAGCAGCTGGTCTGTTTTGGTCACCTTTGTCCTCCCAGTGACCAGACCCACTGCCCAGGGGGTAACCAGCCCTGCTGCCCCCAGCAGGAACAGGACACAGCTGCCTTCAAAGTAGCTTCTTTCCAGCCAGCTGGGGAAAATCAGTTCCTATGCAGCAGACAGGAGAACATTGGTCTTTCCCAGGAAAAGCCAGCTGCTTTGCCTCCCAGGCAGTTTTTTCAGTAGTTAAGGGATGCTGTGACAGGGCAGCACTTGCCCCACTGTTGCTGTTTTTCCCCACTGCCCCCACACAGAAATTCCCCAGGCACTGGGAGCAGTGGCCTTCCTCTTCCACTCCAAGAGGGTTTGGAGGTATTCATCAGGAAGATGGATTCGTGCCCCTTCCCCTGCTACCCCCTGCAATCTTCTTTAGCTCTCAGCTGTGTGCAGGGGCTGCCAAAGCATCTTCAGGGAGGCTGCAGGCTGGAAACCACAAGCCCTGGTTCCTCAGGGCAGAGCAGCACCCAGGCCTCCAGCCCCTGCCTTCCCCTTGCTCAAGGGCGCAGACACTGCAGCCAGTTCAGAGGGGTAGAGCCACCCAGGCACCCAGGATGAGAAACTGCCCTGTTCCCATTCCCAAAAGGGTTTGGATTTTACCCCATGCTAGGAGCTGAGGGATGAGGAATGCCAGCATTGGCAGTTTTCATCCCTATGGAAAGGCCTTCAAGGCTGACCCTAACGGGAAGGTCTGCCTCAAGCTATTCCCAAACAGTGCCTTTCCTTTCCAGGCTTTCCAGCCATTTCAGCCCAGCTTGATACCATTTAGCTGCAGTTGCTGAAGGAAACATCACTTCAAATTAAACCAAAGGGGAGCACTTCAGCTGGACAGCTTTGAAGTAGGAGGTTTTGATAAAAGCCTGTATTTCCTCCCCCTCTTGATGTTTTTTTCTTCCCCCTCTCCTCTCCAAATGGTCAGTTTTGGTATGGCTGCTCCCGCACAGCCACGGGAAGGGCTGTGACTCCCCCTCCAGGGGCATCTTCCATCACTCAGCCAAGCAACCTCTCCTCCAGGACGATGGGCTCAGTACCAGCAGCTGAACCCAAGTTCAGCCTCTCCATATCATCCAGGAGATTTAAAACAAAACCACCCTTTCTCCCTCCATGTGCACCCTGAGCAGGCCAGTTCTCTGCTGCTGGGATGGTGCAGAGCCCAGAAGATACTCCCAAGGATTTCAGTTCCTGGAGGAAAGGTGCAGCACAACTATCCTAACCCACTGCCAGCCTGTCCCATGACTTACACACTGAGGTTGTCACACTGAAAGCAGGGTAGGATGCCCCCTTCAGAGCCAGAAGTGTTCTGCCATGGGAATAAAAGAGAAGATACTTTTAAGCTGTCATTTAGTTACCCTGTATCTTCCAGGCAGCGCCCACGGCCCCGGAAGGCTCCCATCTCTCCAGACGCTTTCCCGAGCCCTTTTGAACCCCAGTGCTCAGCCCTGAGTAAGCTGGGCCATCAGAGCACCAAGCCAGCCCCCAGTGCTGACCTTGGATGAAGGCTCCTCTCCCATGGAGCCCTCTCCAGCCCCCTGGAGGGCAGCAGGAGTACCCAGGATGCAGGGAGCACATGTGCCTGCCGGGGAGGCTGTACAGCGAAGGCTGAAGGGCTCAGAGCACACCTCCCTGTGCGACAGCTAAACGAGCCGAGACAATTAAATGTGCCATTTGATGGCTGCCTGGCAGAGACGGAGCCTCTCTCTCTTTTAATAAAAGGACTCTTTCCCAGAATCGCTCAGGCTGCAGTGAGGGCTGCAGCTTGGACTGGGACAAAGCGCTTCACATTTAATTAAACAGCCCGTCCAAGCCCGCCTCGTGTCGGCAGAGCTCACACGCTGCCAGAGATGCCCTGGCATCGCGCTCCCACTGCAGCCCCCCCGGGTGAAACACCCCAGCCTCCTTCCATCCTCACTCCCAGCACGGACAGAGCCGTGTCCCAGCGTGCCTGGGCTGCATGAGCCACCCCAAAGCGGGCTGCTGTGCCCTCGGACATCAGTGCCCGCAGGGTACTCAGCCCTTGCAGGGCGGATAACCCCCTCGATGTGAGCCGGGCTCTCCAGGGGGCTGAGACCCCGCGGGTCACTGCGTGCATGCTGCAGAAACGAGGTGCTGCTGGAGTACCCAGGGTGTGAGACAGCCGGGGATAGGGAATCCCTCCGTGAATCCAGCCCCACGCTGGACCAAACCACCCCTCCACATCTCTCTCTGTGACCTGCAGCCACAGAGGCCACCCCACAGCTGGGACACCACGGCCGTGGCCTCCTCGAGCCCTGTGCTGTTAGCACCAGCTTCCGCCTGTCGCCAGCTCTGGTCCTCATCAGCGGAGAAGGGGAAATGCCCTGCTCTTGCCCAGGGCAGATAAGAGAGATGGATAAGGGTGGGGGCAGAGGGGAGGCCGGCATTTGGGTAGCTTGGCGGACTTTTCAGAGAGCGCTTGTTTTGCTGAGCCCCGCAGATTAACCCTTCCTTCCCCAAGACCAGGGTAAGCTGGCAGTGGGAGAGAGCTGGGGCTTTGAACAACTCCTGACAACACCATCCTAATGGGCTCAGTGCTTTTGGATCTCTCTCCAGGTTTAAAGTGAGCCCTGCTGAGCTGGCATCACTCACTTCTGTCTCCTCTATCCTTGGGCAGGGAAGGCAGCATCCTCCGTCCCTCCCAAAATGCTTGCAGGGAGCTGCCACTCCCCTCCTGCAACACAGCAGCCTGGTGGCTGATGGTTTATCTACAGGCATGGAGGGCTTCAATCCACTGTCAGCAGCTGTACTTGCAGGACATGCCAGACCAGGGTTCCCTGGACCTTCTTGGTCCCGTTGACACCAGCTAAGATGCAAACACAGAATTTTCTGTTTTATTCTTCCTACCTGACCTCTTCTGTGAGGGAAGGACCGGCTCCAGCAGGTGTCCTGGAGAGATGCTGAGCAGCCACCCCAGCCCTTCACCACATACGGCAACATGCAGCTGCAAAGTGGGAAAGGTGGATGGGGGGAATGGGAGATGCAAGTTGCAGGTTCTGCCTCTCCTCACAGCCATAGCTGGGAGAGGGAGGTTGTTAAAGGGGAGGGCTAAGCTGCGCTTTGAATGTGGACATGCAGCCAGGTGAATATTTGGGATTTTTACAAGTAGCCCAAAGTTGCTGTCCCGTGCTCCCCTCCCACATTCTCAGTCCGGCAGAGCACGGGCAGCTGGGGAAGCTGCTGATGGGTATGAGCACTTCCCACTCCGCCAGGGCTCAGGGGCTGCTCTGCAGAGACCCCATCACTCACACTTTCAGGCCTGCCAAGCCAAAGGCACAGTAATTGCAAGGCAGATACCCCCGCACTTCCGAAGCAGTGTGCTCTGGTAGGGACCAGGCACAGGGGCTCCCATTTCCGCCTGCCTCCAGCTGTTACGGAGCAGAGAAGTGACAGAGAGCAGCCCCGGGGCAGAAAGGGCTGCGAGGAGAGACAGCAACCAGCTCTCCGATAAGGCAGGTCCCCGCTGAGCACCTCCTTGCTTTCGAGATAACGCACCCCAGGCGCTCCCTGAAGGATACCTGTGCTCTCTGCAGGTTGTGCTCTCACATGGATTATTGCCTGCTCCAGCTCACCCCCCTCTCTCCATGGAGTCAGACCCCAGTCCCAAATTCCAGACCCATGAAGAGGGGAAAGCCCAGACCATAGCGAGCAGACCCAAGACATCAGATGAGCACACAAGAGGAGATACAACCAGGACCATCCCCACACACCACTAAGGATGGGTCTTTCCCCCGCCTGACCACAGGTGAAGGTCAAAAAGTCACCTGCAATGCAAAGAGAGTGTGGGGGCACTCCAGCCCTCCCTGGGCTGATGCTGCTCCTGATGAATCTGCACAGAGATCATCACCTCAAGGGGACAGGCAAGATGCTATGTCCCTTCACTGGATCCAGATTCAACATCCCACTCACAGCTTCAGTGGTGGTCATGGATAGAGTCACATCAGCAGCTCCTGGGCTTTTCAAGCCAGAGGAAGTGGAGCTTTCAACAGACACAGCTGAGAAAAAAAAAAGCAGTCTCAAGTTAAAACCTTTTACAGGCTCCAGCAGGCACCGGTGCTGGCAGAACCAGGGGTGTTACCCTGCATCAATCCCAGCATAAACCCTCTGCTGTCAACACCAGCTAAAGAGCCCACAAAAGCTGCCCCACACACACCCTGCCAGCACTTCGGCCAAGCTGGAGCACAGAGGCTGCTTGCATGGTGTTATCTGGCTGGAAAGCCCTCCTTAAGATAGCAGGCTGCTCGCTCTGCTGGAAGGAGCTGCAGGTGCCTGGAGCCCCTGGCTCAGCCCCAGACTGTCATTTGGACTGGGACAAAGCTCCCCATCTCCCACAGCCTTGGTGGAGAAGGGACTATCTGTTGTCCAATATAACACAGGCAAAGCTTGCATCCAGGGAACTGCTTCTCCTTGAGGCCGCCACTCAAACCAGAGCACAGGGCAGTCATAAAAACCCCATTTTCATTGGGAAACAGTGTGGGCCGTTCCTGCACCACTTCTCACATCTCTTCCACCTGCTGTGCTGTTCGCTGCAGGAGTGGGTACTGGTGTTTGGAGGGATTTTTTCCCAAACAGAAAGGGCACAGCTAGGCTGCAAGACCAAGGAGAGAAGGTAAAAAAGCCACATCCCATGGGCAAGTGCCAACCTTCAAGTGTCCAGGAAGGCCTACAGCAGAGACAGGGAGAAAGCAGCATCTGGGTCCTGCTAGGGGATGAATATGGGATGGTGCAACACCCTTCACCCCTCACCTGTACACAAAGGTGCCTCCAGACACAGCTGGACCAGTGAAGCCACCTCAGCTGAGCCACCTGGCTGATGAGCTCTTGCTTTTCACCAGCCCTTGAGCAAATCCATGTCTGGAAGGGCCAGCCATGCAGCCCCGTGGACAGCACACACACTTACTGCAGCACCAGGCACCAGCTGTTCCCCGTGCCTCGCAGCATCTCACCTGGCACAGCCTCTCTGTCTCCAGGAGGCTCAGCCTTCCCCTCTGCCTGCCTTTAAAGGCAGCCCAGGGGTGCTAAGGGTGGAGCAGAAAAGGGCTGCCCAGGTGGAGCTGAGTTAGGAAGGGATGTGGGTGAGAAAGTTTGGAAAGAGGGATTAAACACAAGGCTTTAATCTGCCCTTGCAAGCAGGCTGTGATGCCAGGGCAGAGCTGTTCCCTGGGTGGCTGGGCAGCCGTACAGGATGCAGCATTTCATACCTTACCCCTGTCCTTGCAATAGTCCCCATTTCCCCCTGGTCTGGCTCACATCTCCCTGCACTGCCCAGGATTCCTGCAGGCCCAGTTCGAGGGGCACGTAGCAAAGCAAACCCAGCTCCGCGTGTCCCTGCAGCCAGCTCGCCCAACCTCCCCCCACAGCCAGCACCCCGCCACTTGCTGTGACTGATACAGGGAACCCGGAGCTTTTATTAAACTCTTTGCTTCCTGTTTTAAGCTTAATAATAAATTGCATGTCACATTACGGCTGTGTTTATTAAAACCCATTGGCGTGGGCTCTGCTCTGCAGCGGCATTTGAATTATTGAAAGCAACCCCCCATGGAGACCTATTTGCTGCAAACGCAGGAGGATTTATTTCCATTTTGTTTATCAGGCAGTATAAGTGCTGGGTGGAGGCAGGGAAGCCATCCTGCTATTTTATTTTCTCTCTGAGCCACCACAGCAGGGTGAAGAGGTGTCATGCAGAGGACAGGAGGAAAAATGCCACCCCTCAAAAGGTGTGGGGACAGGTTGGTGACAGAAGTCCTGGGGGTAGCTGGTTGCTCTGCCCTGCAGGTCTCTCTGGCTCTGGTTGAGTTCTCCACATGTAGTTGCTTTGTGCCTCAGTTTACCTGTTTGCAGAGCGAGGTTACAGAGCTGCTTCCATCCAGACATGACCAGCGATCATCTCAGGCTCAATGAGCCTCTGCCAGAAGCCATCCGGCTCCCATGGGAGATGCCCATGGCATGGGGGGACTCTCAAGGTGGCCATGAGGAGTGCTAACCCTTTTGCAGCCTTGGTTCAATGCAGACACCAAAGGATTGCAGCTGAACACCTCCAGGCTCTGCCTCACCCCAGCTCTGCCTGCAGCAGCCATCCAAAGCCAGTGTCAAGAGGATGCTCTGGCGACCATCCCACGAGACAGTTCATACTCATGCCCCTTGTGATGGCGAGGCAGAAGTTCTGCCAGGGGCAGGGAGAGGTTGTGGAGCAGGCACGGATGGATTTGAGGGTCAGGGTGCTCCAGGGCTGCCCAAGGCCGCCCGTGCCTTCTCAGGCTGCCCAGCAGTGGCAGGGCCCGGCGTGGCCGGTGGCTTTGCCAGGAGGTGGCACTGTTTAATCACGGCCGCGGCCCAAACCTGGACTCTGGGATGGAGGCGCGGATGCACCGCAAGAAACGCGGCCAGCAGGTCGAGGGAGGTGATTCTGTCCCTCTACTCTGCTTTTGTGAGACCCTACCTGAGTGCTGTGTCCAGCTCTGGGGGTTCCAGCATAAGAAGAACGTGGATCTGTTGGAGTGAGTCCTGAGGATGGCCATGAAGATGCTCAGAGGGCTGGAGACAGGCTGAGAGAGCTGGGCCTGAAGAAGAGTAGGCTGAAGAAGAGAAGGCTCCAGGAGGACCTTAAAGTACCTTCCAGAACCTAAAGGGGCTATAAGAGAGCTGGAGAAGGACTTTTGACAAGGGGATGTAGTAATAGGAAAAGGGTGAATGGCTTTAAACTGAAAGAGAATAAGTTTAGATCAGATATTAGAAAGAAATTCTTTTTTGTAAGAGTGGTGAGGAACCAGCATAGGTTGCCCAGAGAAGTTGTGGACTCCTCAGCCCTGGAAGTGTTCAAGACCAGGCTGGATGGAGCCCTGAGCAACCTGGTCTAGTGGAAGGTGTCCCGGCCCATGGCAGGGGTGTTGGAAATCTCTTGGAACTCTGTTGACCTCTAAGGTCCCTTCCAATCCAAACTATTCTATGATTCCATGTGTCTCCTGCCCAGGCCCAGACAGGGGCAGGTCCCAGCACCTCCAAAAGCAGGAAAGGACAGGGACAGCATGTTCTTGTTCCAGGAGTGTATTTACTTGCCAGTCTTGGTGGGTTTTCGCTGCAGACCACAAAGCCCTGTGGCTTGGTGGCTGGTCAGAGGGTGCAGCTCCAGGGTCTGGCAGGTGCTGGCAGGACAAGCCGCCCTTTCTTTGTACCCAGGCTCGCAGTGACCCCTGGAGCCCAGGGAGGTACCCACACCCTGCCCATCCCAGGTGGCCAGGAGGTGTCGGTGCTGTGCCTGGGCCAGTGGCCACGTTAACACTTCCCAGTGGAGCTCTCCCCGTCCCTGAGACCAGCCTGACCTCTGGGCTGATCAGGTGCTCTGAGTGCACTCGGCTGGGCTGGCAGGAGCTGCTCAGCCCCCTCTGCTCCCAGAAAGCAACTGGGCCAAAAAACGGCCAGCAAAGAAATTTGGTGCTGCATTTGGTGCTGTTGGGGCACACCCTCTGAACCCACACAGACACCAGGTTTGGTCAGGTCCCCGGGTGCCTGGAGCTGAGAACAGGATCTGCAGAGCCTGAGGTGACCCCCTCCTTGCGGCAGGGGCTGCAGGAAACATCTGAGCAGCCAGCATCAGAGGTGACCAAATGTTTTTAGAGCCAACAAATAACCTCAATTAAGCTCTGTGGCAGTGACCGATTCCAGCCGTGCAGCAATATTGGCTTCTTTAATTTTTAAGTGACTGGAAATGGCAAGGCTGGAAGCTGGGATGAGGAGACACCAGCCCTCTCTGTGCCCCTGGAGCCACTGTGCTGCCCTTCACCTTGGGGGGAGTGGGGCTCAACTCCAGTCTGAGCTCCAGCCTGCCAGACAGACAGCTCTCTCCCACAGTGGGATCCGAGGAGTCTGGGAGACACAGCCCTTGGTTTGGTTCATTTTGGCCAAGAGCTCAAGATGCCCCCTCTCTCGCTCACCCCATCCCCACTGCTCTTCCTGCCAGGCGGGAGCCACCAGCATTCCCTGCCAGCTCCCTGCGGGGTACGAAGGCACTGGGTGTGAAGAAGAGGTGGGCAAGGACTGAGACCGAGATGCAGCTGCCCAGGCAGGGCATTGTCCTGCAGAGCACATGGAGAGCCAGGGACAGAGTGTGTGACCCATCCGACACTCTCCAGCCAGACCGAAGCTGCATCCACACCCGGCACGACCTGGACTCGTGCCAACACAGGCAGGGCGAGCCTGGCCCTGAGGAGGGTTGGCATGGCAGCCCTGGCCGGGGGCCAGCCCCAGGCACCGGCAGGGAGCCCAGCAAGCAGCTCTTGACTGCCGAAGCTCCGGGACGCTCTCAGATTTCCCCGTGGCAGCCTCAGCCTGAGCATGGCCCAGTTCCACCAGCTCATTTGTGTGAGAAACAGGAAGGGGATCAAGATGGATAAAAAAGGCCCAGCTTCTCTGAAAGCATATTTTACACCCAAAAAAAGCAAAATAAAACCCAATGGCTTCTGTCCCTGGTCCCTCCTGAACACCATCCGACTCTGAAGGAGCAGCCCAGGAGGATTCTGTTATGCTGTTAGACAGAAGGAGAAACTGAGGCAGTGATGGCTTTTGCATTTCTCTGGCTGAGAAGGGGTTTGCTGCCAGAGAGGGCAGGCACTCCAGCAGGCAGGCAGCAGTGCCCCATCAAGCTGTGGTGCAGGAGGCCAGGACCGGCCAAGCCTCACCGTCTGCAGGAATTCTGCTCTGCTGCCAATTCCAGACAAGTCTCTTTTATTCACTTGTTCAGGTCTCAGTGCCGTAATTGTGTTGTCTGAGCCAGCTCTCAGGAGAAAAAGGAAGAAAAGAAAAGAAAAAACATGTGAAGGAGAGCAGCACGGCACCCGAGCCACCAGCCTTATTGCATGCTGCCTGCTCCTGCCTGGGGTCTGGCCAATTCCTTCCTCACGGGGTCTGGCTCCCTGCCGCAGCCCTGGACCTCCCTGGAGCTGGGACTGAGTAACTGGGAGTGGTTTGGTCCATAGCGAGGTTTTGAGCACCAGAAGTCACATAAATGCTGCTGTTTTGGGGGGGTAAAGCACCCTCTGAATGTGATCTCAGCCCCACTCTGCTCACAGGAAAGGTCCTGACAGCCCTCTTTGGGCAATGAGCAGCACAGCGCAGCTCTGAGCTTCCTTCCTGTGCTCCCCCCAAATGAAAGTTTGCTCTAAACCAGCTCTGGGAGGTAGGTTGGATTTTCTCTTTTTTTAATGTAATGTTTCCAGTGGAAACTGGAGCATCCCTTTCCTTCACCAGCCAGGCACAGAGCTGCTCCACACTTGACAGGGCCGTGATCACCTGGGTGGAGACCCCAGTGTCACAGAACGTAGGACCCCAAGATGAAAATGGGCAGCAGTGGGATGGGATCCAAATGCATGGGAGTACAGTGATTTGGGTCGATGCATTCCCACTGCTCAGAAGATGGTCTGCTGGGCACCCCCATTCCCACGTGGGGTGAGAAGGGCAGGACCCACACCAGGACCATCTGTGAGCATTGGGATGGGCAGGGGGGCTCCTCAGCTCAAGCACTCCACAATGGAAAAGGTGGCATCCACAGTGTTTGCACCCTTCCTCACCCCCACAATCATCCTCGTGGATGCAGGACAGTTGGCTGGCCTTGGCTTTGACCTACACATATATTTTAAATAACATCAACTGAAATGACAAAGGAAAGCATGAAATCAGTCAAAGTCATGGAAGGGAAAACATGAAGTCAGTCAAAAAAAGGCCAAAGTGTTTCTGACCACAAGGGTGGTTCAGCTGGGGAAAAGACAGCACTGAAAGCCACAAGTGTCTGGTTTCCTCAAATCACTACTTTTCTGGTTAAAAACAAAACAGAAGAGAAGGATATTTTGGCAGCAGGTTCCTCAGGTTCTGGGGAGAAGCTGGGATGTCTCTGTGCTTGGGGGATACAGAGCAGACAGGAGAGTGACACACCGGTTATCACAGCCAGGTCCCAGCTCTCTGCTCCAGCTTCCCCAAAAATTATTCCTACAGGACAGTGATGCCCCTGCCCTCACTCTCCCAAAGGGGGCTGTCTCCACCCCCAGCACCAAGCCCTCATCACACACAGCACAGCTCTCCCTGCAGTGCCCTGCCTGCCACTGTGTCTCCGCTCAGTGCCAGGGGACAGACCCACCCTGCTCCAGGCAGAGCTGCCCCTGGTCCGAGCCCTTGCACCAACCAGCCAGTATCCCATCCCCCAGCACCCCAAAAGGGTGTGTCACCCTGTCCCCCACCCCAAAAAGCAGGCTGGTGTGCCAGGATTGTTCAGAGAAGGAGTTTTGGGCCGGAGGGTTCTTGCTCCAGAGATGTTCCCAACCCCCAGGGGAGGGTCACTGTGGGTAAGGTGATCTCTGCAGCCGGACATGTCATCTCTGGGCTAGTAGTAGTCCTCCTCACTCTCCCCGTAGTCCTCAGGTGTCATGCGGGGCTTCGGCAGGGAGAAGTCTGTCAGGTTGAGTTGGTCTGAAATGGCAGCACGGGGACAGCATGACATTGCCATCCTGCTGTGCCTGTCCCCTTCCCCCCCAGGACAAAAGCCAAACCATGCACAGCAGTCTTCTGGGGCATCCCAGCACAGCCCTGTGCTCCAGCAGCTCCTTCCATACTGGTGCACTGTGCCCAAACATCCCTTCCCGTGTCCCCATGAGAGCATGGGGATGAGGACGCGGTGCTCACCCGGTGTGAAGACGGTCAGGCTGGCCAAGGCCACCACCTCCCCGACCCTGTTCCTGGCGAAGCAGCGGTACGTGCCCTCATCCGTCACCCGCACACCCTGGATCTGCAGCCAGCCTGTCACTTCATACTTCTGGGGGCCGCCTCTGAACTGCAAGAAGGGGGAATTTCTATCAGCACTTGTGGCAGAAGCAAGGGGGAATCTGTGCCACAGGGCCCTGGGTCCCGTTTCAGCAGGCAGTGAGGTCCCAGGGTTGCTCTGGCAGCAACCATGCTATTTTCTGTTTATCTCCAGGAATAAATAAGCTTTTCCTGACCCAGCTGGGCTGCAGCTGTGTTTGCAGGCTGCTATTATGGTGCAGTGGCCAGGGGTGGAGGACAGTAGAGTTTCCTCCAACCAGGCAGTGTAGCCCTGCTCAGGGTGAAGATCCTCGGCTGGACCCCGGGACAGGCTATGGGGAGGATTGAGGGACAGAAAGCTGGAAGGGGGCCATGGTGCCAGGTTCCACCTGCTCTCCTGGCTCCTTCCATCTGTTCCACCACGGTTTCTTCCCCATTGGTGCCTGGCTGAGGTGCATGGCCCCTTTGCCTCTTCCCACACCCTCTAATAGCTAGGTACATCCAGCTGGGTGCTATATTTGGGGTTGGCCTCAGGCAGGGTGCTGACCCCTGGGCCTGCCAGCTCTGGGAGGGAAGCCCTGCTGATGGGAAAAAAGGGCAGGAGCTGCCCAAGTGTGCTGGTAGGACCAGAGGACAAAGGAGGGTGGAAGGCACTCAGGAGGTCCTCTTGCCAGCTCTGCCAGTGGGACTGCAATTGAAGCCAGCACGGACAGCAAACTAACGGCAGGTAACTGGGAAACTCCCTGCTCTCTTTTAGAGACTCTGCAGGTCTCTAACCTCCTGAATAAGTTCAAAAACTACTAGAGGAAATCACAGAAGAGAGCTATGCTGATGGTTCCTACCACCGAGACACCAGCCCTGTCCCAGTCAGTCCTGACGGTGTGCAGCCTCAGTCACCCCTTCTCATCCCCAGGCAGCCAGGCTTGGCCATTCCCAGAGTATGACCACTCTCAGGTCTGGCTGTTGATGAGCTCTGAGAAGCACTGGGTCACCCTGGGGTCGTCTTCAACGCCCTAGGCACACCGCTCACCTGGACAGAGATGTGGGGGTCATCTCCAGGCAGCAGCATCTCTGTGCCATCCTTCCTCCACTCGATGGATGCCATGGGGTAGGCAAAGACCTCGCAGCCGAAGATGACATCCTGCCCGGTGATGTTCCATGTGTCATAGGGAGGAGAGGTGATCTGAGGCTCTGGGGAGGGGGTAGAGGAGAGCAGGGTGGGCTCAGAAGAGGTCCCACGGGCTCTCTTGGGCTGGTCTCTGGAGCAGCAGCATTTGGTTCACATAGAGATGCTGGGACTCTTCCCGTGTCTCTCTCCTCTCCCTCCCGTGGCAGACCCTCACCTTTCCCAAGGACATGGTCCCTCCTCACAGCTGGGACTGGGAGCTCCCTCCCCAGCCCCCCCCAGTCCATAGAGGGTTGCCAACGCTTGCTGGCCTCAGTCTCCCTGCCTGTGCAACGATGCTCAAGGGACCCATGCAGCAGGAACAGAGCAATGACAGCAGTGTTACAAAGCAAAGCTCTCCTGAGCCATCGGAGCACGCTCCTCCTGTGGGAGAAAGGCCAAGGGGCGCTCATCCAGCCTGAGGCTGGTGGGGATGGATGAGGTAGTTGAGCTTCCAGCCAAATGGGGCCTCTGCTCTGACACAGGGCTCATGCCAGCAGTGAAGGGAGTCAGCGGGTCCCCATCTGCTGGATGGAGCCAACACCTCTGGGTTCCACATCCCTTCCCTGGAGGGATGGAGTGAGGACTACCCTTCTTACCCACACCTGCTTCGTGAGCTGGCCCATAGCATGAGCCAGAGGTCAAGGGAAGGTTTCTACCTCCAAATACACCTGGGAAAACACTCAAGAACATGATGATCTACGGCAAATAAAGTCAACCTTGACATCCCTCGGGCTGTGGTGACAGCACTGGGTGACCTGTGCTGGACTGGGCAGGCTGGGGCATGGCCTTCCTGCTAGACTGTCCCCTGTCAGCCCCCACCTGAGTTTTAAATGGGAGGTGGAAATCACACAGCCAAGCAAAACCAACCCCGTTTTCTATTTGAAGGAGGCAGGCACATTTCTCAGGAGCAACAGGCCAGTGTGAACCCAGCACTGCCGCCAAGAATTCGCTAACAGTTCCCTGGAACTTCCCCATCTGCTCCAGCAGGATTCGTTGCTTCCCATAAACTCCGCTCCCTCTTGGCAAAGCTGCTCCCAGATTTCTCCACGCACTGGATCTGCAAGGGGCTCCCCCAGAGCAGCAGGGTGGGGGGACTAGTGGGAGCCTGACGCTGCATGGAGCAGCCCCCAGTGCAGTCCTGTCCCTTTGATTTTGCTGCCAGGTGACACACCCCCTTGCTTGTCTCTTCCCACAGCTCCAGGGCCACTACCTGACTCGCAGGGACCTTCGTGGGCCACAGTGAGGTTGGCATCGGGGTGGGCATGGGCAGCCTCCAGGAACCTGCAGATCTGGGCGTAGGTTTTGCCGTCGGAGCCGCAGAGGGCCAGGTGGGAGAGGCAGGCACACTGGGGCTCGGGCACCTCTCCGTGACGCAAGTCCCCGGCATCCAACCGGCATTCCAGGTGCTCCCCACACTTGCCGTAGAAGTGGTTGGTGTTGTCCAGGTCGCAGATCTGTCCCTCCAGGTTGGCACATTCCCAGCAGCAGTCGCAGGCATCCCGCACTGTGCCAGCCAGGCACCCGCGTGGCACCGGGCACTCCTCTGGCTGGCACTCGGAGCAGCCCTCCCCTTCCTCCAGCAGCCGTTGCCAGCCCCGCTGGAGGTAGTCAGAGGTGCTGGGAAAAGCCTGGCCCAGCTGGAGCAAAGCCCAGTGCAAGGAGAGCAAGGAAAACACGAGGCAAGAGGTGCTGAGGGGCTTGGCTTGAGACATCCTCACGGCAGGTCCTCTATCCCAATCCCACTGCCACTTGGATGGGGATTTCTGGCACTGCTCTGGTCTCCCTGTCTAGATCTGAGGAGCCATCCTGGCCTGTGAGGAGGGAGAAGGTGTGTTACTGGTGCAGGAAGTGTCTCCCACTCCTTTGTCTCCTGGCTGGCTTGCTCCGAGCAGCAGCACTGGACAAAGTGCAGGGGAGGGTTGGTTCCAGCCCCTCTCACCCCCAGCCCTGCAGCCACAGCCTTTGCACCCTGGAGCTCCCCAACCAGCTCCTGCCCTGGGACACTGAACATCTTCTGCGGGGATAGTGCTGATGACCCCAGTCTCACAAGGTTTCATCCTTGTTCCCTTGGCAGCCCAGCATGCAAAGTCCAGCCTCCTCTGACCCCAGCACAGCCTGGGAAGCCACAAGGCTGGCAGGGCACTGGACAGGCTGTTCTACAACATTATGGTTCAGCATGTTCATACGCTGCTCCTGGTCTCCTGTGAGAAAGCTGCTCTCAAGCCTCTTTCCTTTTCCCATTGCTTTGCAAGAGTCACGAGCCCTTTTTTCCTTCCTCACCATCCACACAAGCACAATGGAGTGGCTGATCCTGCAGACAACGTTCTCTTTCTGTGCTGGAGGCAGCCAAGCCAGGAGGATGCTCCCAGTCATGCTTGGCTTTTGTTCTCCTTCCCTCTCTGCACTGTAATCCCTCTTTTTAGGCATCGAGCAGGGGAAAAAAATGCCCACTCCCCAGAAGGTTTTGTGACCCCCTCAGTTATCACACAGGCAACTGAGGCTGAGCATGGAGGAGCTCAGAGCACAGGTGGGCAGCCAGTGGACTGACAGCAGACCCAGTGTGGTCAGCCTGTACCAGCACAGCAGCGTCCCTGCCCCCAAAGCCTGCATTACCTACTCAGGGTGAGAAGAGGCTGACCTACTCCGGGCTTCCCATCTCTGCAGGGGGGGAAAACGTGGCATCTCAGAGCCTGTCCCCAGAGAGGGTGACAATGAACCAACTTTGTGAACATCCCTCCGTGTCCCCTGTTGTACCCTGGCTGCCTTCCCTGAGATGGGGTGAAATTATGGTCCCCTGCCCCGAGGCGACTTAGCACAAGCGAGAGGAGCTGGGGAGGGGACAGCCTGTCTGCCTGGGTCCCCTCCCCTCCCGCTGGAAACAGCACCAAAGGGCAAGCTGCAGCCCCCCCTCC
>VWZT01006301.1:77006-88413 GCA_013397055.1 Pachycephala philippinensis
AGCTCCACCCCCCACTCTCGGGGCTAACACAGCCCAGAGCTGGGGCGGGGATGGCCCGGACAGTGGGTTACACAGATGCATCCCCGGATAACAACCCGTGAAGATTTGACCCGTTTATCAGAGACCACCGAGCCCCCCAGGGGTGACAAGAGGCAGCNAAGCTGGTCTCTGGCTCCTCACGTCCGGGGTGCAGGCGCTGCGGGTGCTGGAAGAGTGCTGGGAAGAGGCACGACGTCCCCTGGGGTCCCCCAGGAGCCACCCCGCCCTAAGCCGCCACTTACCGGAGGCGCCGGTGCCGGGGGCCGCGGGTGCGCACTGGCCGTGGCGGCGGGGCTGCTGGCCCCCAGGGCTGCTGGCCCCCGGCCGCTCCGGCACCGCCGTGATGTCAGCGAAACGTGAATCCCCCCGCCCCTCTCCGGGCCCGCGGCCCGTCCCTGGACCGGGACACGGGCTGGCCGGCACCCCTTCCCTGCCGGGGTCCCGCCACGCACCGCACCCTGGCCCCGGGGCTCTGCCGCTCCGGCTCCCTGGCACCGGCACCTCCCCGCGGACCTCCCCGCGGACCCCCACGCTGGGATCGGGCGCCTTCGTGTGCGGGACCTGTGCTAATGCTCCGCCCCATCCATGGGGCAGGAGGAGACTGGGGTCCCCTCCTTTGCAGGAGTCCTTGGGGACAAGTGAATAGGAGAGGTGGGCATGGCTGAGGAAGTGGTCAAAAGCATCTCTCAGCCTGTAATTTGGTTGGGAAACATAGACTGAAAAGTTGAGCAGCTGCTGGAAATAAAAGGGGGGATAACTCCCGGGGAATGTCTGCACTCCCCCCACACCAGGAGCCAGGTGTGAAGGGGGTAGTGGGGTGTAAACCACGGCGTTACCTTGGCCCGCGTGGAGCTATCGGGAGCAATGGTGGAGCTGCTCCATGCCACAGCAGTGCAAAACCCGTGTGCACGGGGCTGGGGCTCCAGACGTTCCCAGCAAGCTGCCTCGCTGCTCCCTGCCTCAGTTTCCCTGGCTCTGAGGAGGCAGGGAGCCAGCATGCCTTTGCAGCACAAACAGTCACCGTGCATTTGCATCTTGCTCCGGATGCCGTGCAGGGGGATCACACAGCCCACTCCTCCCCAGGCAAAGAATTTGTGGGATTTAGTTCCCCCGTGAAGCTCAAGCAAATCAGGACCCCTCTAAGGATCTGGTTTCCTTCACCATGGTGCAAAAATCTGCTCTTGCTTTCCAACACCCTCCTGCAAAATCATTCCGGGTTCCAGGGCTTTTGTTCGGTCACGTTGTGAATCCAGCCATGTCTAATGATGGAAAATGCGGCAGGCTTCAGCCCCCTTAAATCTGTCTTTGCCGGCCAAACTTCCCTCTCCAGCCCCCTGCTGCAGAGTGGGGTTTCCTGCCAGCTCTGCCTTCAGCCTCACGTCCCACTCCCCCTCTGTGGCCCCCAGCCCCGTGGCTCAGAGCTGCCTTCCCCCCTGGCTCCCCTTGTCCAGCCTATTGAGTGCAGTTCCCACATGCCACAAGTTTTCAGGTCCAGCACCCATGAGTTGCTGAGCAGCTGGGGCTGCAGCTGTTTTGGGAGCAGGGAAAAAGTCAGGAAGGGCTGAGTTTTTCCTACACGCAGCCCCAGAGCTGGGTCAGAGCCTGAGCAGAGAGGAGAGAGACTGTAGGTGACCCACACAGGGGTGCTGAGCCTCCTGGGCTATCCCTGCCATACCACCCTTCCCGCTTTGGGATGAAGGACTGCCTGCACATTGAGGCATCCCTGCACCAAACACACCCTCAGTTGCCCCTGGTCCACACAGGGGGCAAAGCAGTGGGGCAAGCCTGGCCCCAAGTGCCACCTTTTGCCACAAAGTTCCTGGCCAGCACAGAAACAGAGCCAGCACTTAAATCCCAGGCACTGCTGAAATCAGCGGCCATCAGCGTTTCAGGTTATTTGCATCTCTTGCCCTCAGCAAGGGGGAACAGGCCCCAATGCTGCTGTCCTTTCCCCACACATGGTTCCTTCTCCCGTGTGCCACAGCCTGAGCACCTGCTGTGCTCCCATCTTCATGGGATTATCATGGCCTGTGGATTCATCCGAGCATCACTGCAGCATCAGCCGCGAGCGAGGGAGAACCCCTGGCCAAAAGTGAAATCCAAACACAGATCTGAGCAGGAACAGCTCCAGCTGTGGAGCAACACAACCCAGTCCGGGAAAGCCAAGGGCAGCTCAGCTCAGCTCAACAAGATGGAGCTCAAACCTGGCAGTTAATTAAACCTCCTGCTTAATGAGACTATTGAATGTGCTAATAAACAGTAGCAGCTATGAATGAGGGGTGGAAGATGTAACCTGTGCTTAACAAGGAGCTCTGCTCAATCGCACCTGAAGTCAATCAACACAGCCGCGGCTGCAAATGGGGTTTGTGGCTTATGTTGCTTGACAGCTTCGTGGGGAAAAGGGTGATCACAGCCCTGCATGGCCTGGCACTTGGGTAAATTGCATTCCTGGCTCCCTACCGGTGCTGGCTAGTTATCTCTCCTTTTTCCTCACTTTTTGTGAGCCCAGTGAAGCTCCTGGAATTGGGCTTTGAAGGCTGAGCCTTAAGCACCAAAGCCTCCTCCTCCTCCCTTCCTGGTGGGTTGCTCCCCATCTCACTGTTTTCTCATCTTGTGATGGTCCCATTGAAGCCAGGAGTCCATGGGTGCTCCTGGCAGACCCACATCCCTCCAGAGCTCTGCCATCAGAATGAAACACGTGACATCCAATCAAGGGTACCACACAGGTCCTGGCCCCACTGACCCCCCTGCTTTGGGCTGATCCCCCAGACACCCCACAGCCATCTGGGGCTTACGGCAGATGAAGCCAAGGGAAAAATCTGCTCTGGAAAGAAAGCCCTAAGCCAAGTGACTCAATGTACGTCATGTGAGGCAGGGCTGGAGAGCAGCATTGGGGCTGGGCTGGTGGGGTTGAGAATGTGGGTTATGTCACAGCAGAAGCAAATGTCACCAGAGATCCTGGGACAGAATGCTGCCAGCACACTGCCTGGGGCCGTGGGGGTCTCCTTCTGATAATAAACCAAATCTCTCTCATTTCACATCGAATACACTCTGTTTCCTGCTGTCTGACAGCCTGAAACAGCCCGGTTCTGGCCAGCCCACACCAAGGCTGCACGGTTCTCGAGGAGTCCCAGCCACATTCCAGGGCTCCGCTGTGGGGACAAGGCACGGGCAGCAGGCAGGTCCCCCCGCCTGCGTGCCAGGCCGGGCCCGCTCTGGGAAGCAGCCAGGCTCAGGTTTCTCCAGGCTTTTCCAGACTGAATTCCTCTGAAGAACCAACCCGTCAGCAAATTCTTGGGGAAGCGGTTGCAGCTGTGTGCAGGGTCAGCCGGCCCCGAGGCGCGATGGCCGAGTGGTAGGGGCCGTCCCAGTCCCCAGTCGGCCCAGAGTCCCCGGCCAGAGCCGCGGTTCAGCTCCATCCCGCAGGAATCCCGCCGTTTCCGGAGGTTTTCCCACCAGCCAACTCTAATAACCAAGCGCAACTCTAATAACCCGGGGGCAGGAAGCGAAAAGGCGGCGGGGGCTGCATTCCCGGGATGTCCGCGCACTGGCACCGGCGTGCCAACTTTGACACTCCGGTGCCGGGTGAGAGAGCCCCGGGACCCGCCCGGCTCCTGCCACACCCCGAGCCCGCAGCAAAGCAAAGAGGAGCACCCCGCAGCAAAGAGGAGCACCCCGCATTCCCTGCGTGTCCCCGCCCGGCACAGGGCGCGGGGGCGGTGCGGGCAGCCGGCTGCGGGGTCTCTGCTGCCACCTCCAGGGCACTGCTGGCCTCGTCCCCGGCCCCTTGCGGTGACACTGACCCTGCACCCGGCGGCTGCAGGACCTGGAGTAGTGGATGGACGCCTCAGCCCCACCACCTTTATCTTCCTGTACACTAAAAGCCCCGCTGTCAGCCGAGCCTGGGAGCCCTCACCGCAATGTAGTGTCCTGAGGGGCTTGGGCACATCCTCCTGTGATGGGGGGATCCTCTGTTCAGCCCGCCCTGGTGCTCAGGGCTGTATGGGCCCCCCAGACCTGGTGGGTGCTCCAGAGGGTGCTGCCAGCTCAGTGGCACCGCGCCCGCTGTGGCCTTTGCCACCCTGCCTTTCCCCAGGCTCCAGAAGCGCCAGCAGGGCTGGGACGCAGCCAGGGAAGGTGACCCGCTGCCAGCACCCCGGCACCCCCTGCCACTGGGGACGGGCACTGGGGAGGGGGAGCTTGCCCGCTCCCCCCTGCAAGAGGCTGCCCATTTCCAGGCGTCATTAAAGAGCGATTAGCTGGAAATTAAGCTGAGAACAAGTATTGATTAGCTCATTAAGGCTGGGGGAGCCGGCTGAGGCGGTAGGAATTGCTGCCGCTCGCCCTCATTATGGGCAAGGTTAAAGCATGTGGTCGGGCAGCTCATTAAAAATGCCAGGGACCAATCGATGTCCCCAGTCCAGCGCCGCCCAGCACCCCTGGGGACATCCAGCCGCTGTCTTTCTGGGACTGGCCCCTGACCTCTGTGATGAGCCACCTCGGGAAGGGACTGAGCATCCTTGCTCCCCTGCAGTGGCAGCGGTGTCACTTTTGGGCTTGTCAACCCCCCAAAACTCACTGGCCAAGTGAGTTTTCTCTCCCCCAACCAGGGGAATCCACGGGGACAGGTTACCCCTGTGCAGTGACGTGGCTGCGTCTGTGGGCTCCCTGCACTGCTGCCAGCTCCGGGAGAGAACAGACACCGTGGCAGGTTTGCAGGGCAGCACCCCAGACCTGCAACGCACCAGAGCTGAGTTTGTCCTGTCTCTGCCTAGCGGTGCCAGTTTGTGCAGGTGGGGGACAGACCAAATGGGATCTCAGGGGTGGAATGAAAGCAGATGACAGGTGAAAGACACTCAGTGGCTCTGTGTGGCAGAGTACTGCCATACCACACTGCCCTGTATCCCACCCTCACAGCTCTGGGGGCCTCTTGGGGTGAGCCCAGACTCTGCCCAACCAGACTCATTCAGCCAGACCCAGCCACCCCGAGTCTGTGTCTCTGGTCCCGTGTCCCTCCCCTTTCCATCTCTGCCTCTTGTGGCCGCCAGGAGCTCAGGGCCAGCTCCCAGCCAGCACACACAAGGAGGGTGTCCCTGCAAAGCCGGGCGGTGTGTGTGGGAGGAGGCAGGTGTCATCATTATTTTTGTTTTCTTTACACTGCTCTGGAAATATATTGTATTCTCAGATAATCCCGTTCAATTACACCACAATAAAACACATAATAAAAACGTAATTCATTTTTCCTGAGCGCTCCATCTCCCTGTGTCTTGGCAAGCTATTAAAAATTTGTCTTCATTTTTCTGGCAAGAGCCTTGTACCTTTTCATCTTTAATTTATGAGAGCAGAATAGCTACTGACAAGCCCTTATTGCACGGCGAGGGGCTGCATTATTTATAAGCCGCCAATGGCTGGCTCAGGGGAGATATTTGCAATATTCCGGGGCCAGGAGAAGGAGGGGGACAGATCCCTGATGTGCCTGTCCCAATCCACTCACTTCCCCACCCTGGGTGGGTGCTGGGTGCAGGTGTTCTCCTGGCTGCCCCTCGAGGGGAGCAGCCCCAGCCTGGCCTCTGCCAGCCCCTGCCAGCTGTGGCGCAGGGTGGCTTTGGGCTGCCTTGACCCAAGGCATCAGCCTGGCCCTTATCTCGTCACTGCTGCATCTGCCCATCTTGGCCTTTGCAGTGGCTCTTGCTCCTCCGTCCTTCAGCACAGGGCACTGCAGAGCACGGTTGCCTCCATCCCTCCTCTCCGTGGATGGACATCCATTGCTCCTTCTGACTGCCCTGGTCAGGCAGAAAGCTGAGGGGGAGGCAGCTGCTGCCCGCAGGCTGGCCAGGGTCCTGCGACAGCAGCGATGTGCTCTCCAATAGTCGTGCATGAAGTGGGATAAAAATAGTCCTGCAGGGGAGGCACGGGAGCAGGGCCCGGATTGTCCTGTGAGCGGGCTGCAAGAGGGGGTGTGAGTGTGGGCAGAGCCAGGGTGACGCTCTGGCCTCTCCAAACCAGCAGCATCCAGGGCAGCAGCTTAGCAAAGCTCTCCGCGCAGCGGCGAGGTCCAAAGCCGACTGTACTAAAAAAAGCCCTCCTGACAGCTGGATAAGCTTAAACGCACGCCAGGCCAGCCAGAGCTGCTGCAAAGGAAAGCAGGGAGCAGAACCCAGCCCCAGGGCGTGCACAGGCACCCCAGAAGCCAACCTGCCCCCATCCTCACCCCAACAGCACTCCCTTTCCACCACATACAAACTAGCAAGCAGCACGCTTCTCTTTGCTGTTGGTTTTGTATAAACAATCTGCCTTTATTGTTTGGTATATATAGGTACATTATATGTATATCAAAAATATCTAGAGGAAACCACAGTGCACTTAAAGCTATTTGAGAAGGTCCACCTGAAAGCAAGCACTCCAGGAGGGGGTAGAGTAACCCCTCAAGGGAAGCCCAGCCCTGAACACAGATGGCATTAAAATGAGAATAAAAACCAAGACTCTACTGGGATTAGAATGTGCCATTTGCTCTGGGGATGGAAGCAGCAGAAAGCCAGATTAAATCCCCAGAGCAGCCCAGAGGAGAGCAGAAGGTGAGCTGGGAGCACATGCCTGGGCTGGGAGAGCCCCCTCACTCCGAGTTCAAGCCACTGTGAGCAATTGATCACTCACGCCCAGCTATTTCAGGTATGGGGAGTTTTCCTCCCCAAAAGCTGTTCTGCCATCCCAGGCACCAACTGCTGAACCGCTGGGCACCGTAGGATGCCTGCAGAGGTGTTCTACCTTCAATTGCTGATTCTCTGCTGCCTCCTAAAGCTGGGGAGCACCATTTTCTTTCTCACCCCACTTTTTTTTCCCTCCACCACAGCTCACAAGGTCCCTGGTGTCGCTGCCCGCACTTCCCTGTGCACTGCACAGAGCTACAGGCACACGCAGAGTAAGCACAGGAGGAGTGCACCAGGTGCCAGCCAGGAGGTCCCCAGAGCAGGGCTGAGCCGGGCATGGGGACAGGGTTTGGTGTGGTGCTGCATGGCTGCAGGCACCCCGGGAAGCAGGGCTGAGCACCTGGGACCTACGGACACGCAACGGCCAAGGGAAAGCGGCGGCAGCCCCGAAGGGACCCGAAGGGCCAAGCTCAGCAATGCTCTGGCCCAGCAGCTCCGTGGGACACATCTCGGCCACCACAGGAGCCTGTTCAGAGCCCTTTGTTGAAGTAGACAGTCTCCAGCCATGGATCTTTCTTCCGGATCTGATCTTGGACTTCAGGCTCCAGGCTGCTCACAGGCATTGAGCTGTGGAGGAAACATGGATACAGAGGATGGAGGGGTATACCCACCAGTGGCCTCAGGTTGGAAACTGCCTGCTGCACCCCATGGGGATGCTGTCCCCATGGCCCAGCAGAGACCCTCGGGTCTGCACTGCTGTGTGAGCACAGAGATGTGTGTGCCCAGGTTCAAGCCCCTGACTGCTTGAAGAAGCAAAAGAATCTCTTGAGAGTCAGAGAGCACAAGGAGCCCATGCACCCCCTGCCCACACAGGAGCCACACGTGCAGGCAAAGTGCCCGTCTGTACCTTTTCTGAGGGAAGAGTGCGCAGCACAGCGGGGTGGCGAACACCAAACTGCAAGGGAAAGACATGGAGAGGTGAAGCTGGGCTGCATAAATCACCCATACCCACCCATGGCCTGATCCCAGAGCAGCAATGAGGCAGCCCAGAGCTGTGCTGGGTGTTCAGCCAGGAAAGGGCTATGGAGATGCCCTCTCCAAGCTTCAGACCCTGCATTTGGCTCCTGAGGTGGGGCAAAGCCTGCCCCCCAGTGATGTGGGGGAACAGCAATGCTGAGCAGGAGCCCATGGCAGGCTTGAGAGACACCAAGATGAAGCAAAACAACTCCTGGCCCCAGAACCTCATATCACATCTCATCTGCCTGGGGTGCCACCAGCCTGGCCAAGCTCCGGCATCCCCCCAAGAAACTTTGGGGCAGTTCTCTCCCGCCATTGCCAAGCAGGGTTTCCACCAGCACTGTCCCATACACCTGGGCTTGTTCTGCGCCCAGGGCAGTGATGCCCATCGATCAGTGGAGGGTGACTTACCAGAGTCCCACCAGGCCAACCTGCAGGGGAGCGTTCAGGTACGGATACCGCTGCCAGGGACAGGGAGAGGATGTGTCAGTGCAGTGGACAGGGCAGGAGGGTGTCTATTCCCCAACAGGGTGCCAGCCCTGAGGGGTGCCAACAATGTGCCAAGCTCAGTGGGTGTCCCTACACCCACCCTCCCCCCCCAGGGTCACTGGTACCTTCAGGAAAGCTCTCTTCTCCAGCATGTTCATGATCACCGGTGGAATGGCTGAGGCAGGGAGGAAGGAGATAAGCTCGCAGTGCTCACAGGCCCCTGCCAGCAGTGGGATCCCATCCCACACTGCCAGGGATCAGCTGCAATCTCTCAACACAGGTGGAGGAGGCGACACTCACCCATGGCCGGTGCTGCCATGCCGATGCGGGACACCACCACCTGGAAAATGGCCTTCTGGGCTGCTGCTGTGGATTCGCCCAGGCGGTTCCCGTTCTCATCCGTGACAGGGATCCCCAGCTTGAGCTCTCTGCAGGGACAGAGGGGGTGAGGGGGCACAGGGCACAAGGTGAGGGGATCAGGACACAGGACAGGGACATGTCTCCAAGGGAGTCTGGCACCCTCCTGTACCCCATCCACTGTCTGCACAATAAATCAGAGGGGGTCTCAGCTGGACCCACATTCACATTTGGGAGCAGTCCTCAACAGGGCTGTACGGGGACCAATAATCCCCTGGGGTGCAACAGGTGCTTGTACCCTCAGGCCAACGCCCCATGCTGAGGGCCAGCAAGGAAGTCCCTGCATTCCCCACAGGCCTGTGAAGCCTGAGGCAAGCCCGTCCCACCCCAGGGCTCACCTCTGCCTCATCAGTGGGATGTTGATGCAGTTGGCAGCTGCCACGGCCGCAAAAGGCACGTACCGGCCGATGATGGCTGGCAGGTGCTGGGGGGAAAAGCAGGAGCATGTCACATAAAGGGTCTGGGGGCAGAGCTGGCTGTCCCCGGGTCTGCAAGACTTCCTGCAAGACCCTGGGGTGTCCCTGCCCCACTGGAGGAAAAATGTTCCCTCCACCCCTCCAACTCTCAGCTGGTAAAAGCTGCATAGACCAACGGGTGTGGGGGGTCCCAGGTCCCCTGCCAGGCCTGGACAGAGGCTGAGGGGTGAAAGAAGCCTGGAGATACATCTGCAGCAAGGCTGGAGGGACAGGCTGTCTCCACAGCCTTCACTGGGGAGAGCAGCTGCCTTGTGTGGGTGACCTCAGCAAAACCCTTTTCTTCACTTTGCCCCCCACTCCAGGTGAATCCCCTGCTCAGCTCAGAGCTCAGGGAGATCCCATGGGGAGGGTCCAGGACCCCAACCGTGATAGCCAAGGGCCACCTTACCTTGGTGAGGGACTTGAGCCCCAGTGCTGTGACAACTGCCCCCGTGGTCGCGCTCACATAGGCTGTCCCCAGCTGGCTGAAAGAGCAGGAAGTGACACCAGTAAGCCAGGCTTTCCCTATCCCAGCTGTCCATCCAAAGGAGGGGACAGCATGCCCTTCAAGAGCACCAGGACACCTGGGTTCCTCTTCCAGCTCTACCACTAACCCTGACAGCCCCAATGGCATCCACCTCTGCCTTCACCAGGTCCCTATTGTCCCATCTCACAGTTCCCTGCTATTCAAGAAGCTATCCAAGGCATCCCCCTGGTGTTTCGGGGTGCCTCGAGGACCTGGTCAGAGAGATGCTTACCTGGGGGTGATAGGTGCATCCCCACTGCGGTTGGTGTAGTTGACAATGGCATTGAAGGACTGGTTGACCCACTGCCAGAACAGCACAGCCGGTGTGGTCCTGCCAGAGAGAGGAGGCTGCTGGTGACACTGGGGGATGGCACCCATGCTCCTACAGCACGAGTACAAGTGGGGTACGGGACACGTGTCCCCTCCTCACCCCAGAGCCAGGAGGATCCTCCAGGCATCCTCTTGCTCCTGGGGTGAGGAGGAGACAGGTACCTGTAGAAGGTCAACATGCAACCAGTGATGGTCATGTTCATGGGGACCTGAGCGGACATGCGTCCCACAAGGATCATCTTCTCGCCCGTGTCAGGGTGGAAAGCAGAGTCATAGATGTATTTTGCCCGCCAAAGCTGGTCCTCTGTCAGCCCAGGGTGTACGGTGCCCGCCCTGCCAGGTAAGGGTAACACCTGTTGAAAGACCCTCTGCCAGCACACATGGCCTCACTGGTCCCCCACACCATTTGCAGCAGCTGGGAGACGCCTTAGGGACCAGCCAGGCAGTTCTGGGGGCTGGCTTTGGCCAGGGGGGCCAGCATCGCTCCTATTCCCCCTCCTGGGAATGGCCCCAAGGCTGTATCCTGCCCGGGAGCAGTGCTGAGGGTACATCCATCTTCCCAGTGGGTACCTGTAGTCCTCCACCACCCGCCGGGCTTCCTCCAGTGTAGCCCCTGAGAGCAGCAGGTTTCGGGGGTCGGTCACCATGAAGAAGTGCTTGGCCCGGCCCTGAAAGGTGCTCTGGTCCCAGCGGGGCTCCCGGATGTTGATGGTGGCAGGCAAGGATGGTGGCATTTTCTGGCAGGGCAGGGGATGAAAGGGTTATGTGGGATGTGGTGCCTGTGTGTCCCCCCCACATTCCTGCTGCAGCAGCTCTGGTGCTCCCCCAGCCTGGGGGGACAAGGGGTGAACAGGAAGCCCCTTTGTAAAGGAGCTCAGCAGCGACTCCTGGGCCCACCCAGCACATGGGACAGTTCGTGGGTGCTGTGACCCCACCACGCACCCTGCAATGTGCCAGCGAGAACCCCTCGACCTCGCTTACCCCGGCCACCAGAAGTCAGGGAGCCCCCAGCCCAGCAGAGCACCCCGGTCACAGAGGAGGGGACAGGGACCCACCACTTCGGGGCCACACCTGCTGCCAGCACCGGGAGAGCGGAGCGAGGAAGGGCACTGGAAGGAGGAATGTCCCTCCCGGCAAGGCACCGACACACCCAGCACGGCTCTATTCGCACACCCGCCCTTCCCCGCGAGAAGCGGCGCTCTGCTCCCGTCCTTCCCGCGCCGAGCATCCCTNGGGGCGGCGGGGACCACGCGTGACCGGGGCCGGCGGCGGGGGGAGCGGTACGTGCCGAGCCACACGCGGCGCCCGTGGCCCTCCCGCGCTTGCGTGGGCGTGCCCGTGGGCGCTCACGTGCCCGCCCGTGACCGCGCGCGTGTGCTCGCACGTCGGTGCTTCCGCTCGCTCGGGTGCGCGTGTGCGCGTGTGTTCGCACGTGGGTGTTCACGTGCGCGTTTCCGCGCGTCCCCGTGTCAGCCTCGCGCGTGCCC
>VWZT01006301.1:89133-101417 GCA_013397055.1 Pachycephala philippinensis
CGATGGCCGCTCCGGTCCCGCAGGGAAAGCCAATCCCCGCGGCCGGGGGGGCAGGAGGCGGTGCTGCCCCCCGGCCTCGCCTTCCCCCCCGCTCTGCTGCCAGGTGTCTCTTTCGCAGGTGGCACCATGGGGACAGGTGAGGAGGGCACGGGGCGGGGGGGAGGGAGGGACGGCGGTAGGGGGTCCCCCGTTCCCCTTCGGGAAGGGGGCACCCGCGTCTGATGCTGGCGGGGGGTAATGGGTGGGCNCTTATTTATTGAGGTCAGGCTGGGGCGAGCGGGGAATGAAGTGGGGGGGGCACCGTGGTGGCGTTTCACCCACGCCTGGAAAATCCCCGCGGGAACTGCCTTGGGCACTGGCGGACCCATCTCCAGCCCCATGGCGCTGGGAATTCAGAGGGGCTCCAGGGAGGATGGGGAATGGCCAGAAGGGTCAGGTCCTGCTCTCCAGCATAAAGCTGATGTCCCCGTGTCCCCTCTCTGGAGCCCTTCCGGATTTACGCTGTGAGGTAAAGCCCCTTTGCATCCCCTGTTCCGGATTTACACTGCCGGGCAGAGCTCTTTTGCACCCCAGCATCCTTCCCCCAGGGCAGGGCAACCTGTGCCCACACCCCCACGACAGCACCCGGGAGCTATGTGACAGTTTGATCCTCGGGACACTACAGGACGGGAGGAGATCAGGCTGGAGAGGGGGTCACAAAGCTCCTTGTCCCTCCAGGCTGTGCTGCCATGCCTGGGACCTGTCCTGCCAGCGGCGAGCACCCAAGCCAGCTGCCCCCAGCATTGCACTGCTAAAAGAGAGCGGTGCCCAAGCCTGGGCATGTGCTGCTGGACTATGCCATGTCCCCCGCTGGCTGACGGGCAGCCCTGGCCCTGTGAGGACGCAGCCAGCCCTGAGCCAGACGCCGGGACACCGGAGTGCCCAGCACCACCATGGCCCAGGACTGGGACGCAGTGCTGTCGGGGATGACGACAGGCAGCCGGTCACGGAGCTCCAGCAGCGAAGCCAGCCTCGCTCCCCGATACCTCCTCAGCAAGCAGAGCCGCCTACTCAATGGGACCACCCGGAGCAGCCGCGCCGCCTCCCCCATGGGCCGTGTCATCCTCATCAATGCCCCCATCGAAGGTGCGTGGCGTGTCCCAGCCCTCTGCCCACCCCCGTGGCCAGGAGGGACCCAACGGCTGAATCCCCTGGGTCTAGGGGCAGGGAAGGCCATCCTGGGCCTGGGGATGTTCCCAGCAAGAGAGACACCCCTTGCCATTGCTCACACCCAGCGTGGGTGACTCATCTGCTCCTCTGTCCCCACAGCCAGCAGCAACGAGAGTGACATCATCAATGCCATCACGGTGGAGAAGAGCGTGGACGGCAAACTGGGTTTCAGCGTCCGTGGCGGCTCCGAGCATGGGTTGGGCATCTTTGTCAGCAAAGTGGAGGAGGGCAGCACTGCCGGTAAGAGGGTCAGGGTGAGGGACGCCAGTGAAGATAGGCACATGCCAGCAAGAGCCTCTCAAGGAGCTCCCAGTGACATGGAGCATCCCACAGCAACCTTCATGGTGGAAAGCCACCAGCTCCCTGCTGCCTTTGGCCATGAGAGTTTCAGGCTGCCCAAAGTGAAGGGCAGGACACAGGAGTAGACAGCCCTGGGCCAATGGCTCTGAGCTCCATCCCCAAGCCGTGGCAAGGTGACGAGCCATTCAGTGCAATTGTCAGGCACCCCTGCATCTGTTCTCAAGGGGTTCGGATCAAGTTGAGGAGACATTGAGGGAAGGGATGACAAACAAGGGCATCAGTACCCGGTCAGGTGCCCAGATGAGCCATGTGTCCCATGTAGAGCAGGCCGGGCTTTGTGTTGGTGACAAGATCACGGAGGTGAACAGCGTGAGTCTGGAGAACATCACGATGAGCAGCGCTGTCAAGGTCCTCACTGGCAACAACCGCCTCCGCATGGTGGTCCGGCGGATGGGCCGCGTGCCAGGAATCAAGTTCTCCAAGGAGAAGACGGCGTGGTGAGCAGGGCGTATCCCATGCCAGCACCCCAAAACCTAACCCCATGGAGGGCATGCTGGGAGAGGTTGGTGGGGAATTCTGGGCAACAGGGAGGATCCCAGAGTGGGGGGGACCCCCAGGGTGGAGTGGCATCAGAAATCTCTGGCAAAGGTGGGGAAAGACCAGGGTGGGGTACAGGATAGGATAGGAAGGTCTGGAGCAGGTAGGGTGGTTGCAAACCCCATCCTAAACATCCCGCATCCCCATCACTCTCCACTGGGTGCCACCAATGGTCCCATCCTGCTGGAGGACAAGAGCCAAATCCCTGAGACCCCCTACACTGTACCCGTGCTCCAGGGTGGATGTGGTGAACAGGCGCCTGGTAGTAGAGAAAAGCGGCTCGACACCATCAGAGAGCGGCTCCGAGGACGGGCTGCGGCGCATCGTCCACCTCTACACCACCTCCGATGACTACTGCCTGGGCTTCAACATCCGCGGTGGCAGAGAGTTCGGCCTCGGCATCTATGTCTCCAAGTACGGCTGCCCTGGGGCATGAAGGGCTTGTGGCACCCCAATCTCTGCTGTGCCCATGCTGGGACTTGGCCCCTCCTCTCTGGCTCAGCCCCCCACTCTCAGAAGACTCTGGGCATCACCACCGCGGGTGTTGAGCCACGGGGCCGCCCAAGTGGAGGTGTGGGGCAGGAGCAGGACTCCAGCAAGGGCTTGGTCCCATCCTGCCCCCCTGCTGCCCTAGGGTGGACCCCGGAGGGCTGGCGGAGCAAAACGGCATTCGGGTGGGAGACCAAGTCCTTGCAGCCAATGGAGTCAAGTTTGAAGACATAAGCCATAGCAAGGCAGTGGAGGTGCTCAAGGGGCAGACGCACATCATGCTCACCATCAAGGTACCCACACCCAGCCCCACGGGACCCTCGGGTGAGGCAGGGGTTGGCACATCCCCTCACTGGCACTGCCCCAGCTCAGCCCAGTGCCGGGGGCTGGTGCAGCTGCTGGCTGGTTGGGTTTCAGGCGGGTGGGAGGGGGGGATGCATTATTCATGGCTGGCACCAGATCGAGTTCGCCGGCACTCACTGACCCCCTTGTCCTCTCCCCCTGTGCCTAGGAGACAGGCCGGTTCCCTGCCTACAAGGAGTTGGTGGCCGAGTACTGCTGGCTCAGTCGCTGTAAGGGCAGTGCCGCGCGGGTACTGGCCGGGGCGCTGGGCTGGGGCACGGTGGGGCTGGGACTCCCACGTGTGTGATGTCTGACCACTGTAGGGAGGGAGAAGGCCCACATGCTATGGTATCCCAAGGCCTTGGAGGGAGTAGGGAGCTCCCTGTGCCACTCTTGGCATACCCACAGACTTAATGGACTTGCAAGGTCCCACCTGTCCCCCATGCTTGGAGGAGACATGAAGAGCCCCCTGCCATGGCCAGCAGCCTTGTGGTCCCTGTGATCCCACAGCATCCTGCATGTCCACTTTCTTGGAGAGGACATGATGATCTCTATGCAATGGCCAACAGCCCACTGTCCCCACGGCCCTGCGGGTTCCCCACATGTCCGCTGTCTTTGGGAGGGACGTGGAGCTCTAGGTGGCCCACAGTGTGTCACAGTGTGTCCCTGCTGTGCCTTTGCAGTGACCAACGGGCAGCTGCAACAGCTGTCTCAGACCTCAGAAACCAGCTCCTCCATCTCCTCCTACTCCTCGGGACCAGCACCAGGGGCGGTGAATGGGCTGGGGACAGCTGCCCCTGTGCCCCCAGCCCGCACTGTGGATGTGGCCATCTCCACGGAGGACGGGCCGCGGCGGGGCTGGGCACGGGAACGTGCCGAGCGGGCCATGCAGACCGAGCCAGCTGCTGAGGGGCTGCCAGAGACACGGCGCACAGTGCGGCCCCCTGAGCTGCTGCGGGACACGGCCATCCGGGGCCAGGGCACCCGCGAGACCCCCGGCACCCACGCACGCCGGACCTTCACCCACTCACCCAAGACGGCGCTCCTGCTGGCACTGAGCCGGCCACGGCAGCCCATTACACGCTCCCAGAGTGACCTCACTGTCGCCGGTAGGCACTGGGGCGCAGCCCCACACATGGGACTCAGCCCTGGCTGAAGTCCCCTTCCAACCCTGCATGCCCAGCCCTGGGAGTCCCACAGCTCAGGCTCTGCCCCATGTGGACAGCATGTCCCCCACTCAAGCATCCTGTAGTCCCTGACCCACATGGATACCTGGCCCCAGCTCCTGGGCTTCCTATAGCAAACATCTTGGTCTCTACCCTGGCACCCTATAGCCCATATGGCCCCCTGGCCACCAGCCCTGGGTATCCTGTAACGCCACATAGCCCCAGCTCTGTCCCTGGGGCTTGCCAGGCATCCCAAAGCCCAGCCCTATGGCCCCTGGTGATCCACTGCACCCCACAGGAGGACTCCTTTTCAGTCAGTGTCTCCCAGTAGACCCTCCAATCCCACAAAGTTCCCTGCCCCCGGACAAGATTTGGGGTGGCATCACCTCACCTCTCCACTTCAACACCCCCTTCTCTCTGTCCACAGAGGAGAAGCGGAAGAAGGAGAAGCCAGAGGGACAAGGGGCACGGGGGGGTCCTCCAGGATTGCACCGCTCCAAGACCCTCGTCAACCTCTTTTTCAAGGGGGGTCGTGCCACCAGCCAGAGCTGGGCACCCCCCAGCCAGGAGGCCCCTGGCTCTGATCGCCGGGCACGCGCCAAGTCCCCAGGGCGCTCTGACGGGGACAGAGGTATCAGCCTGGGTGACAGGGCAGAGGGGGACTCGACTTGGGACTGTTCCCCCTTCTATGGGCGTGTTGTGGCATCCTTGGCATGGAGGGGGCACAGGGAGGAGTTCCCCAAGCATGCAGTTTTGACAATGGACGGTGCTGCTGCTGTCTGCCCTGGGCACTCACTGCTCTCCATCTCCCTTGCAGTAGGCGCTGTGCAGAAGATTGTCATCCGGAGCCTAAAGCGGGGTAACGGGGGTGCCCGTGTGCCCGGGGGGTGTGGGGCAGGCTCTGCATGCGCCTGGCCCTGCGCTGCTTGTGTCTATCCCGCTCTGGTGTGGAGTGAGCTGCTGGGGTGGGGGGCATGGGGAACTCTCTGGGCTGGCTGGGGCAGTCCTTGCCTCGCTGGCCACCCCTCCTTGTTGTGCCTCCCCAGAGAAAAGCCAGCGTGCCACCATCCTGGGCCCCACGGGCATCGCCACCTTGCAGCCCAACGGCAGCGACCCTGAGGCCCGGCTCCCGCACATCCAGGACACCGCTGCACGTCTCCTCAGCCCCGATGAGGTGACAGCCGTGCTCCGCCACTGCTCCCGGGTATGCACCGACGGCAGAGTGCAGGCGGGGCACAGGCAGGGCACAGGTGGGGCAGCACTGCCACCCTGGGCTCGTCCCTGGAAAGCTCCTGCATCCTAGGGGCATGGCGAGCACTCTGTGCCCATGCTTAGCTCTGGGAGGTGAACCAAGGAAAGGGTGAGGGGGCATCCATCCACTGATCCCCCTCCTGTGCCCGCAGTACCTGCACGAGGGCAGCGTGGAGGATTTGGTGCGGCCACTGCTGGCCATCCTGGACCGGCCCGAGAAGGTCCTGCTGCTGCGGGACGTGAGGCGAGTGCTACTAGGAAATATCTGGGAACCCCAGTATTGCCCAGCCTGGTGTGATTGAAGTGGAGCCTCACATGTGCTCCTCAGCCCTGATCACACTCCACCCCAGAGGCTGCTACAACCTGTCCCCACCTTTTTGCCTTGGCAGGAGTGTGGTGGCCCCCACAGACCTGGGCAGGTTTGACAGCATGGTGATGCCCCTGGAGCTGGAAGCCTTTGATGCCCTAAAGAGCCGCTCAGGTAGATCCCAGCCCCCCAGGGGCCTTGACTGGGGGCGGGTAGTGGTCAGGGTGGGTGCAGCTCAGGAGGTGACCGGGGGCTCTCCCTGACTGCAGTGCGCTCACCTGCCCTCCGCCCGGCCCACCATGACGTCCCCCCCAAGAGACACCTCATCACACCAGTGCCTGGTAAGTGCCACCTGTAGGGTCTGCCTGGACACCGGGCTGCCCAGTGGGGACAAGGTGGAGGGAGTATGGGGGCAGTTTGGGGGAGGAGAAAGGGAGCTGGGATACCTGAGTGCAGGGGGTTCCAGGGAAGAAGGCATCTGGCATCCCTGGGTGTTGGGAAGACTGGGAGCAGCACAATCTGTGGATCTTGGGTGTTGAGGTTCTTGGGGAGGAGGACATGGAGTGCCTGCAGAGAGCTGGGGTGTCTAGGGGTCCCTAGATGAGGAAGATCTGGGGCCCTAGGTGGCATAGGACCCAGGGCTTTGGGGTACTCATGGTAGGCCTGCGTGGCAGGGGTCCCAGGGAGCAGGGTTGTGGGTCCCTGGGGAGATCCCTGAACCCCTCTCGTTGCAGACTATCGGGGCGGATTCCTGCTGAAGCCAGCAGGGACCCCAGAGCCGGAGGAAGCTGGGGAGCAGCAGGCGAGCCCAGCCCGTCCAAGAGCCTCCCCCAGCGCCCGCCGGCCTCATCCCTGCACCTACACCCCACTCCCTGACGTGCCAGTGGATGCCTATGCCTCCACCAGCCAGGCCCTGCCCACCCTTGGCCCTCGGCCCCCCAACTGGCTGCTGGCTGAGCCCCCCGCTGGCAAGGGGCATGGGCACTCTCGCAGCCCCCGGGCCACCTGGCGCAAGGAGCCCCCCAGGACAGCGCCCGACAGAGAGGCCGAAGTGCTGGGGAAGCCCCAGCGGGCACGGCCCCCTCTTGCCCCTCTCTTTGGGGGGCCAGGCGGTGAGGCGAGGGCTGGGGCAGCCACCAATGGCCCCGAAGATGCTGGCAGGGAGGAAGAGGAGGAGGAAGAGTATCATCTGCTCACCGTCACCCTCTCCAAGCTGAAGCACTCGCTGGGTGGGTGGCACATGGCTGGGACCCCAGGGGTGGGGTGAGGACCCTTCTGGCACCAGCATCAGTGGGATGGGTGGCACCCCCTTAGCAAGGGACAAACCCCAGAGCATTCCTCCAAAATGAGAATGGGGGGGAAGAGCTGTCCCTGCCCTGGCCCCTCATCTCTGTAGGACCTACCAAATAGGGCAAAGACAGAGGTGCAGCTACCCAGGGGGTGCCATGCTTAGGAGCAGGTGGAGGTCCCAGCCTACCCAGGTGTGAGGGTCTCGTGGCTCCCTTGCAGGGATCAGCATCTCTGGTGGTATTGAGTCAAGGGCGCAGCCAGTGGTGAAGATTGAGAAGATCTTCCCTGGTGGAGCTGCCTTCCTCAGTGGCATCCTCAAGGTAGGGGGGTCCCAGCACATGCCAGGGGGTGGGCAGACATTCAGACACTCCCATCCCTTGTGCTGCTGGGTTGCTGGCAGTCCCCTGCCACCCCAAAAGAAGCTGCACTTCACCCCACGGCCTTCCCTTCTGGGACCCAGGCCGGGCAGGAGCTGGTGTCGGTGGACGGGGAGAGCCTGCAGAACGTCACGCACCAGAGGGCTGTGGACATCATTCGCCAGGCCTACCGCAACAAAGCCAAGGAGCCCATGGAGCTGGTGGTTCGGGTGCCTGGACCACCTCCGGAGTGATGCTGCACCCCCTATTCGAGGAGCCATGCTGTGTTCCAGAGGAGCCAGATGGCTCATTCCTGCACCGAGCTGTGGCTGGTCTCAGTGCAGCCAGAGGGTGTGAGAGCCAGACCTGCCCCAAGGGCATGGAGCAGCTGCCCACTGCAGGACCCAAGGGAGGGCAGCACAGGGGAAGGAGAGTTGGTCCCTGACCCTGCTCTGGACATGCAGACAGAGTCCTGAAAAAAACAGCCAGGGGCTTGTTTTTAATCGCCGTTTCCGGGTGGTACACGGACGAGCCAGGCTCTGGGAACGAGACATGACTGAAATAAAGTACAAAAATTCCCCCCCTGGAGCCAGGGGTGACCAAGCCACAGCTGGGCACAGCCAGACTTTTCCTTTGGTTTGACCCACCCGGGTGCCCAGCAGGGTCCCCCCACCTCTGCCCGTCCCCAGGGTGTCCCCAGCTGGCACATACAGCACCACGCCCCTCTCCCCTGGCAGCCTGGGCATCACAGAGGCATGGGCTTTTTTTGGGGGGGAAACAGAGGGATGCTGCGGGCAAGGGCATGGGAAAGGCACTGAGGGCAAGCTGCCCCGTGGCAGGGGTGAGGGGGCACAGACTGGTGGGGTGTGAGCTGGGAGAGGGTGATATGTTTTGGTAGGTCCTATAAAAATAGAGTTATTTAAAATGGCACAGAAACGAATTCCCTGACAAAAACACACGAAGGGGTGAGAGGGAGGCTGGCATGGGCAGGGACAGGGCACACGCCAAGTGACTGGGTGACAGTGCCAGCAGGGATGAGAGGGAGGGGACAAGTCAGCCCTCCCCCTGCCCAAGGTGACCCTGGCTGAAGCCAGCGCCGCTAATCCCCAGGAGCTAAGAGGATCAGCAGAAACCAGTTCCGGGCGGCCCCAAGGCCAGGACTCAGCACCCACCTGACCCCACATCTCACGGGCACCCCTCCCTGTGGTGGGCACTGATACACCCTCGCCCCAAGACCTCAATGCTGCGGAGGGGGCAGCGCCTGTGGTCTCCTCTGCCCCGTCACAGTGCCAGCAGTTCGCAGAGCTGGGGGAGAGCAGGGGCCCCCCACAACCTCACAGCTCCCAAAATCACAGGGGCTGGAGGCCCCTTCAGCCCTCCAAGCATGGGGCAAGGGCAGGCAGCATCTCATATCTCGGTGGCTGTGATCTCCTCAAAGGGCGGATCAGGTGGGTCACAGGGCTCAGGCAGGGGTTCCTCGACCTGAAGCCGGAGATGCTGGAGCCGCTGCTCGAGCCGCCGGTTGCGCCGGTACATCTGGATGTAGCTGTACTGCAGCTGCTTCTGGTAGCGGATAACCCGCTCCTTCTCGCCCTGCCACGTGCCACGTTCCTGCTCGAAGGCATCCCGCTGCTCCTGCCCACGCCGCCGCTCCAGGGCCACCTCCGCACGCAGCCGTTCCAGCTGCCGCCGCAGCCCCGCGCTGCCCCGGGGCTCCTCGCCGGCTGGGGGGCATCCCTCACCAGGCGGGGGGCATCCTTCACCGGTGCCCGGGGGGCATCGCCCGCGGGCGGCTTCCCGCAGCCCCACCACCTCCTGCTCGAGCCGGCCAGCTTTGGCGCGGAAGAGGTCAGCCTCGCTCTTGCGGCGCTGCAGTTCATTGGCACAGACCTCCAGCTCCAGCGCCTTGAGGCGGGCGGCCTCCTGCAGCCCCTGCGCCCGCCGCTCGCCCGCCTGCAGCTGCGCCCGTGCCTCCCGCAGCTGAGCCCGCAGCCCCAGCAGCTCAGCGCCCCGCTGCGCCAGCTCCGCCTGCGCTTCCTTCAGCTGCTGCTTCAGCAGAGAGATCTCCCCTGACTTCTGGCACACCTGTGGGGACAGTGTGGTTCAGGTGCCAGTCAGGACCCCCCACCCACAGCCTGCGCCCCCTGACACCCCTGGTGCTGCTGGGCGACTCACCTCCCACTTGGTCTCCTCCAGCCGGGGTGCCAGCTCGGTGCGCTCCCGCTGGAAGGAGGCACAGCGACGCTCCAGCAGTTCACGCTCCTGCAGCAGCTGGGCCAAGTCCTCCTGCAGCTGCTTCTTCTCCTGCTGCAGCTGCAGCACCTGGAGCTGCAGGACCTGCTGCCCCCGATGTGCTGCATGGGCCGCCTGCCGCGCCTGGGCCGCACAGCGCTGCCGCAGCCCCTCCAGCTCCTGCTCACACCGACGCTGCTTCTCCTCAAACACCTGGGCCAGGGGATGCACAGGTGCTGGGAGGGCAGCATGGCACCCTCCCACTTCAGCTGCCATCTCCAAGATCGGCATCACAGGGAGGGGGCAGCACATCTCCCCCAAATGGAGGAAGGGTCCAGGAAGAGTGTGATGTGGTGGTACACACCTCTTTGTGCTCCCCTAGCCTTCTGCATGATGGGCCCCCCATCTTAGCACCCCCAGAGCCTAGAGGGCTCCTCAAGCTCCACAAGCAGGGAGAAGCCACAGGTCGCAGGCTCATTCAAAGAAGGGCACCCAAGATAAGGCACCCCAGTCTGTACAACTGGTCCCATGGGCCGTACACGGCTCCCCCATGGACTACATAGGGCCACCCAGCTGGTGGGAAAAACCCACATACCCAGATCCACAAGAAAAAGCATCCTCCTGCAAGGGTCTTTAAAGGGTCCCAAAAGTGGGGCCCTGCCCCCAGCCAGGGGGTATGTCCACACAAGGTGCCCCAGGGAGGGAGACAGGGACAGGAGGACACCAGGGACATACCTGGCAGATGGCCACCTCGTTTTCATCCAGGCTGTCACGCAGGAGCCGCAGCTCGGCCTCCCTCTCCCGCAGCTTGTCCTCCAGCTCCCGCACCAGCATGGCCTCCTCGCCAGGCAGCGGAGAGCGCCCACAGGAGCCACTCTCCGAGGAGGGCCGGCCCCGGCCACTCAGCGAGCCCGTGCTCTTGCTGGAGGACGAGCGCCCGCTGTCCGAGTTGGAGGGGCGGCAGCCCACTGGGGGCTCAAGGGGGCCATGGGGGGTGGTCGGCAGGGCACCCACCTCTGGGTGCTGGCTGCAGCCTGTGCTGTAGGTGGGCAGGCTGGAGAGGGAGTTGCGCCCCGAGTCCGAGAGGGTGCTGGCACGGCAGCTCAGAGAGCCGGGCTTCTCAGCACCCAGTAAGTGGGTGAGGCTCACCTGGCTCTCCGAGAGCCCCAGGCGCGTGCCTGGCTGAGCATTCCGAAGCTTGGATACCACTGGCTTGAAGGCCATGGGGCGGATCAGGGTCTTCTCCACATTCTGCCAGGAAAGGAGGGGAAAATGAGGGAGGACCCATTAACCCCAAGAAGGGCTGCCTACGAATGTTACAGTGGGTGCCCCCAAGCCCTGATGCCTTCATACCCCAAAGGAGACAGGAGCCAGTCACCACCCACTTCCTCCTCTTTCCATGGGTGTCCAGATGAGTTCCCTAAACACCCTTGGCATGATGGAGGGGTCATGATTAAGAGCATGGGGATTGCCACTTCCCCAGGGACACCAGAATTGTGGCCATATGACCCGATTTCACACATCTGTGCCAAGAGTCCCAGTGTGGCATAGGATGTAAAGTCAAGACCGCAGCACACACCCACCCACCCTGCTACTGCCTCTCTCACCTCTTCCAGCTTGCCAGAGACGGGTACAAGCTTGGGGGGCGGCCCCCGAAGGTGATCACTTGGTGCTTGGTCATCATGGAGATCATCTGAGTCGCTACAGGGGCTGGTAGGAGAGGAGGCATCAAGCCAGTCACAGAAGCCCCCATTGGCGTAGGAGTGGGTGACACCGGGCACGGACACACGGGGCTCCTCAGGAGTGGCCCGGAGTAGCCCCTCCTGCTTGCAGAAGGAGGCAGTGGAGGGGTCCCCATCGTTGGAGCAGTCATGGCGCGGCCGGACAGGCAGGAGGCTGCCCACACTGCCCATGGCAGCAGGAGGTGAGCGGGCGGCGGCGTGGAGCTGTGTGGCCCCCTCAGCAACAGCCTCCAGGGGCACTGGCAGCGTCTGCACAATGGCCATGGCGGGGGGGCCCCTGGCGGGCAGGGGCACGCGGGCAGCCTGCGGGCAAGGGAGACAGGGCATCAGAGCCATGGGCACTGAAAACAGTGCCTCACCAGCTGCCAGCATCCCCAGATGGGCACGGGGGCATCCGTCACCCCAGTCACCATCCCTAATCTTATAGGTGGAGGTTGGCCCAAGGGGAAGCAGACAGAAGGAGATGCCAAACGAACCAGAACAAAACTAGGATTAGTTGGGGGCAGTGGTACTAGCAACCCCCAAGTTGGCCTCAGCACCCCAATGGAACAGCCTGGGGCTGCCAGGGGCTGCAGGGTGCTGGTGGCACCGTAGGGCAGTGGCGATGCAGTCCTGCCTCATGCCGTGCCCTGGCGTGACCCTGCCACGGGAAGCGTGCCAGAACTGGAGGCGAATCCCGAGAGGCCTGCAGAGAGCTGGCTCACAGGCAGCGTGCCCGCCTGTCTGCCCCATGGCACCTACCAGTGCAGCCTCACAGAGAGCAGGCGACAGCCCCACACACCAGGGTCAGCCACGTCCTCTGCCCCACGGCCCCCACCTCTCAGCAGTGACCCCACAGAAGCTGCTTTCCACCCCAAACCATCCACAGTGGCGCACAGGGTTCCCTGGAGAGGGCCACCAAGGGGGAAGCTGCCCGGTGGGCACCAGGCTCTTTCCCAGCCCCAACACACAGAGGCTTGTTCCCGCCCCCACCAGCTGGGGGGGCTCTGCCGGTCTCTGCTGT
>VWZT01006301.1:109694-129128 GCA_013397055.1 Pachycephala philippinensis
CCCCTGGTCCTGTCAGCGTGGGCAAGGGACAGTGCTGCTGCCCCTGATCACAGGGTAGCGGCGGGGTCGGACCCCCTACCTCCTGCGAGACGGGGCAGGAGTTGGAATGCGGCATCGGGGGCATCACCCCGAATTCTGTGCTGTGACTTTTCCTGTGGGCCCGGCACGGGCGGAGAGTGACCACAGTCTGGCGGCTGTGGCGATTCTTCCCCTTCTGTGGCCCGGCTGGGGCTGACGATCCCCTCTGGCCCCCAGGGAATTCGTGGAGGAGGCGGCGCAGGACTTCGCGCGGCAGCACCCCGATGTCGTCCTCTACGTGAGCCCCCACTCGGGCCATGGCCCGGCCCCGGTGCTGCGGGCCGAGTACTGTGAGTGCTGGGGGCCTTGGGGAGGGCATGGGGACCGGGGTCTCCCTGCCCTGCCCCGGCTCTGTACTACCTCTGCCCGGCACAGACGGTGCTGGGGCTGCTGCTGTGGGATGGGGATCAGCAGCTGCCCCCCCGAGGCCGCAGAGCGTGGGGATCCCGGCCTGAGCCCCTCTCTCTGCTGCAGTGAACGGGACGGTGCGGGACGAGCTCATTGCCAGCAAGACGAGCGAGGAGATCGTGCAGCTGGCCACCAAGCTGGCCAACCAGTCTGGCCTGGACATCATCCGCATCCGCAAGCCCTTCCACACTGACAACCCCAGTATCCAGGGGCAGTGGCACCCCCTCACCAACAAACCCTCCATCCTCACAGTCCAGGGCCCACGCCTGCAGCCCCAATAAAGCCTTCTCCACCCCCCTGTCTCTGCCTCCATCTCTCCTGCCTTTAGAGGGACACTGCCACACCATGTCCAGACAGAGCCGTGTTTATTGCTGGGGGGGAATGTGGAGCTGTGCATAAAGAGTGCCAGACACAGAGTGATGCCCCTCCTTGAGGGGTTGGGGGTGGTCCTTGGGGGTGGCTCACGCCCCCTTCTTGCAGCAAGAACAAGGGCTGGGGCAGGATGGGAGAGTGTGCAAGTCTTGCCTTTTCCTGCTAAGCCTCACTCTCCTGGAATAGGAGGCCTAGCTCATGAGGAACCCCAGGGGTTATCACCCCTCTCCTGTTTCCCCTGCAGGGCTGAGCCCTTGTCAATGTCCTGATCATGGAGGTATGAGCAAGGAACACGGGGGAGGACGCGGACCCCCGCATGTCTGTCCTTCCCCAGCTTCTCCAGTGTCACCAGACTGTCCCTGGAGCATGAGATGCTTTTGTCACCCCCATCTCTCAAGTTCCCCCAGGAGGTGGCAGAAGCAGAAATAGTTGGGAGGATTTAGGGACCATGGCTGCTCCTGGAAAGTGCCATAAAGAGAAGGTTTCAGAGGGAGACAGCCCCTTGTCCAAGGTTCTTCTTCCTCACTGTTTGAGGACATTTCCCTGCCCACGTGTTTTCCCACAGGTGACAGGGCTGTGCCTGAACCCCAGTCCTCCAACGGCACCACACGGGAGGGCAGAAACACGTTGTGCTTGGGGCCACAGGGGCACTGCAGACTTCAGGGGCATGTGGATGCTGCGCTGGTCCTTTGTCATGCTGTGGTGGCTGCCAGTCCTGCTGCCAGTGCATCTTGCTGCCTGCTGCTGCATCCAGTGCCCTGGGGAAAGGGAGCAGAGCCCTGTCAGGGTTGGAGGCCCTGGGGATGCCACCTCCCCAGGGCACCCAGCCCTATATTTCACCTGTGGCCTCTTTGCAGTGGGCACATGCCCCTTCACCAGCTGCTCCAGGGTATTCGGGACATCAGCTCCTCACCCTATCTCTTGTCCCTCGCCAAACCATCCTCTCCCAGAGAGGAAATCCTGAGGGGCAGACATGGGAGAGCGGGCAGGGGCTGGAAGCCACCGAGACCACCTCTCACAATGTGAGATGTGTCCAGGGCCCCTCTCTTGCCCGAGAGCCGGCAGCTGGGGAAACCCCACCAGCCCTGCATCGGGAAGGGATCCCATGCCCTGTGAGAGCCCTCAGCCCCCCTCCCTGCTCTTCACCCACCTCTCAGCAGCTATCCAGCTCCTGTGTGCCAAAGGATGCCCAGCAGGGCTGGCCAAGTCCACACATCCACAACAGCGTCCTCTCACGCCTGGACGAACAGACAGAAACTCTCCCTCCCCATGATGTCCACCTTCAGCCAGGTGCCAGCTCCTGTCTCCAGCTCATGGCCACCGTCGGTGAGTTTTTATACATAAATAGAGCTCCAAATTTAAATAGATACTTTTTCTCTTTGTTTGTACAGCATGTCTCAAAAGTGAGTGAAAAGCCACAGGAATGGCCGAGCCCGGGCCCGGCCCAGCTCTGCCATCCAAGAGGTAGTTTTGGGTGAGTCTTGTAACACTGCTGGCAAAGGGTGGGAGAAGGGGCTGGAGGGGAGGAGGGTCCCACTAGTAGGACCCCCCTCCCCAGCCCCTACACGGAGCTCTCGTCCAGCTTTTCCACCAGTTGTGTGTGTTTTCGCTTCTCCAGAATTTTGCTGAGCTCCTCGGTGAAGGATGCGCTGTAGAGCGGGGAGACCAGCGGCTCCTCCTGCTGCTGCAGCAACATGTAGCTGTTGCCGTTCATCTTGCGGAGGACATTGGGCAGAGCCCCCACCCCGTTGGTGAGCTCGGCCGGCAGCGGGGGCGGCACTGGGGGCACGGCAACCGGCAGCTCCTTGACTGGGGAGGTGGCAGCCGTGGGCGCCTCGCCAGGGATGATCCGCAGGCAGCCATCGGGGTACGTGAGCCCTTCCTCCTCCTCCTCCTCCCGGTGGCCCTTGCGCAGGCAGTTGGCCGAGACGGTCTGCAGCTCCACGCTGGCTGGCCGTGGCTCCCCTAGCACGTACTTGCCCTTGCGCTTCTCCAGGCAGGACATGTACAGGAGGATGATGCTGAGCACGGTGCAGAGCACCACCAAGGTGACGATGGCGGAGATGTAAGCCACCTTCGTGTCGTTGGTCGCCTGGCTGGCAGCATGGGGCGACGGGGCAGCTGTAGGGCTGCGGGGCAGCTCAGGCAGCACGGTGAGGCTGTAGGCAGCCAGCAGTGTCCGGAGACCCTGCTCCTCCCCGTAGCAGCGGTAGTCACCGCTGTGCTGGGGCAGCGTGTCCGTCACCAGCAGCCCGTCCACCCCCACGCGCAGCCGGTCCTGCCCCGTGCCCGGCACTTCGCTGCCGTTCAGCAGCCACACGGCTCGGGCCAGGTTGGAGCGCTGGTCGCAGGGCAGCAGCACGTCGTCCCCCTGCAGCACCGTCCGGTTCTTCCACGGCAGGGAGCCTGCGGGGACACGCGCTGCCTTACACCTCTCCCAGCCACTCTAAGGGATGCTGGACACCAGCATCCCCGTGGTTCCGAGGGGCAGCAGAGACTCACCCCGTCCAGAGCTGCTCCGGCATCCCTTGTTGCCACTTTGAATGTCCTGCACCAGCCCTGTTCTGCAAGGCATAGGGGGCTCAGCCATACAGCCTTGGCTGAGCCCACCCTTATGGGAGTCACGGCCACCAGGAGACCCACTGTCAGATGCCAGACCTTTGGGGTTGGCTCTGGGGTGACTGTGCCACAGGGTGACGTGAAACAGCATGGGATGGGGCAAGGGAAGGTTCATGGGGACCCAGCTGGGGACAGGCAACCCATCCCTACCTGTCCGTGGTGGTGATGGTGCGGCAGGCCCTGCCATCCCAGGCACAGTAGGGGTCCCGGGCGAGGATGCAGTCGTAGCAGGAGGCGTACCTGGCACAGGAGGCCAGGGGCACCTGCACGATCCCACTGGCTGCCCCCACATACAGGCTCCTCTGAGGGGGAAAGGGCTGGCTCAGTATGGATCTGGCATGGTGCTGCTGGGCTGTGGAGTGCCCCAAGCTGCCCAGAGATCTCCCCCTGCCCAGCTCTCCCTTCATGGGTGTGCATGAGAAGGGCCCCCAGCTCTCAGTCAGTGCTGATGGATGCAGCTGGCAAGGAGGTGGGGGGCCAGGCTGGTCTGTTTCGCCAGGGTACCCTGCTGGGCTCCAGCACATATCCTGAGCTGGGGTGACCCAGGAGTCACGTCCCCCTAGTCCTCCGAACAGTGCAATGGCAGCTTCACAGCACAAGCATGCCCTGTGTGTGGTGTCCCCCTACTCATTCCACCCCTCACCTGGATGTGGGAGATCACCAGGCTCTCCACAGGCTGCACATCCCTGAACACCTGCACCTCCTCCACAATGTGGATGCCAGAGTTCACCACCACAGCCTTGTGGATCCAGCCATCCCCTGGAGAGCAGAGCAGGGGATTCAGGAGGGAGTGTGAGGTGTGCCCTTTGCCCAGCAGAGGCCGATGAAACTCATCCCACACTCACCCGTCCCCATGAAGAGCACATCGTAGGAGCGGCCATCCAGGGCCTGCACCCTGTCTACAGCCAGCTGGCTGTACGCCACGTTCTTCTTCACCAGGAGCGGCTCCCCGCCGGCTGGCTTCACCTCCTCAAACATGAGTGGGTGCAGCTTGACAAAGTCCAGGACACTGTTGGGCAGGTCCTGGGAGGAGTTGTAGCCCTTCCTGCGGGAGTGGTCGGTGATGCACTGCCCAGGGGAAACGGGGGTCAGAGAGGAAGGCGGCTGCCCCGTGCCCCCCCTGCTCTGCACTCCTAGGCACTCACGGAGCCGGGCCGGGGCTCGGGCACTGCACCGTCGTAGCGGGACCACTTGCGAGCCCAGTCCTGGTACTCCATGTAGGGGCCCTCAAAGGCACGCTGCACCGCCGAGATGTTGTAGCGGCACACGGCCGAGGCCTCCATGGTCCTCCTGAGGGGCAGAACCTCACCTAAGCCTGGGCAGATCCATGGGTGCTCCCAACCAATGCACCCCCAGGTGCTCAGCACCTGCCTGCGCATCCCCTCAAGGATCTCTGGCTCCCCCAGTGCTGTAGACTTTTAGCCCGAATCATTTTGGCCGCTGCCCCACTCACCACTGTGCTGAGAGTGTGAAGGCGGCATAGAAGACAGTGCTGGCCCAGCCGCCCCCGTCCAGGCTGCAGACACTGCGCAGAACCTCGTAGTAGGGGATGTAGCAGACCAGGCGCGCCTTCATGAAGGATGTCCACTTGCGCTGCAGAATCTTCTTCCCCCCCAAGTCGCTCTGGGAGGGTGCAGGGAGCATTTCTGCACAGGCTGGATGGGTGTTCGTTCCCCTCTGCCTGTGCCTCACTTTTCCCACAGGTGGAGGCGTGCTGCCCCTGCACCAAGAGGAGCAGTGCTTGGCTCCCTGTGGCTGGGAACATGCCTACCTTGCAGACACGGGCCACCCGGGCCACTCGGGCCACCTGACTCTTGTCAAAGAAGGATGTGGTCTCCTCTCCTGCCCGCTCCGTGAAGAAGTAGTAGATTTTGTCATCGTCACCCACAGGGCTGTCCTTGCTCTCCCGGACCAGCACAGATGCCACAAACTCAGCATCTGGGGACATGGAGCAAGAGGTGGTGATTGGAGACCAACACAGAATGGGGAATCCCTCCCTGCCTCAGTTCCTTCCCATAGCAAACCACACGGGACCCCAGAGCCACACCCCACGCCTGCTCCACACTCTCCAAGGCAATGCACAGTGTCCCACAGCCCATGATGCCAGCCACAGGATGGGGGCGACAGGGACATCTCACCATTCAGCCAGTGCAGCGGGGACTCCTCCGTCTTCAGTGGCCGCTGGTGCAGGTTCCTCCGAATGTCAGGGAGGCTCCGAAACTCGTAGCGTGTTGCCGTGTACAAGCCTCCATCTGTGCAGGGCAGGTGCCCATCAGGATGGCCCTGCAGCCTGGGGACAGCCCCACAGGCCACCACCATCCCCATGGCCCAGGCAGACGAGTGGGGGGAGGACCAAGCCCTGATTTGGTAAGGCCTCTGCATGTGCAACCCACTCGGCTGGCACCCCCCAGAGGGATGTTGGGGATGGGGCCACGGTCAGTGGCATCCCACATGTCCCCACCAGCCCTCAAAAGGTGCTGCTTACCCACAATGAGGCCGGTGTAGCCACGGGCAGGGTCATATGGGCACTTCTCCTTGCCTTCCTCGAAGTGGGATGGCAACATGAACCTGTTAGCATCCTTGAGGGGGACAGGGAATCAGGTTAGACAGGAGGGGACAGACCCACCTCGCCTGCCAGCCTCAGGCTCTCTGCAGAGGCTGCTAGCAGGGACAAAGTGATGCCCACAGCCATGCCCTTCTCCAGGTAAGACAAACTCCCCCCAGCACCCTCCAGCTGGTCAGAAACCACACAGCCAGCCACAGCCCCCAGCCAAGAGTGGGCAGAGGGCTCTGGGAGGAAGGGAGCCCCAGTTTGGCATTGCATGGGCACTGGGCAGGAGCCAGCCAGTGCAGCCAATATTCTCAGACGGTGCCTTGCTGGCAGATGCTGCTCAGCCAGCCTGGGTTCCCCCCCAGGTGCTGTCCATGTTATGGCAGGAGTTACGTTCTTTGGGGTTTGCAGTTCAAAGCATGTCAAATAATGATGGGGCCCTTCCAGCTTGGCAGCTCCTCCGCCCAATTTCCAGCGTGTGCGATGACCAAACCGGACCAGCAGCACAGCCATGGGAACAGGCACAGCCTCTCCAGAGCTCCCTGGCCACACTGCAGACATGGTCCTAGGGCCCCTGTGCCCCACAGCTCAGGGAGGGAGGTGGGCGAAGGGCAATTGAATCTCCATTGACTCAAGGAGCTATTGAAAGGGGGTCAAAGTCCCACCACTGCCAGGAAAACAAGGCTGCTCTTGAACACTCTGCCATGAGTCACAGCCATGTGGGGACTCCCGGACTGGCACAGGAAATCCCTGAGGAGGGGCTGCTGAGTCAGTCCTGGCCCTGTCACCTTCCCTGGGCATACATACCACCTGCCATCAGCCATTCTGCAGCCCCTCTCTGGGAGGGGACTCTGCAACAGCAGACACTGGAGACCAGCTCCAGGGCTGGCACATCCTGTCCTGCTGAGCCCATCTGTGTCCCCCATGGCACTGATCCTCCCCCAGCCCTCTCACTTTGGGGTCAGAGTCCAACGCCAGTGCTGGGGTGGGGACTTATGGCATCTGCATCATGTCCTCAAACCTACTCACCCCAGCCCAGGGGTCACTGACCCCCACAGCGAGCCAGGGAGGGGCAGGAAGGGAGTGGGGCTGTGGGTTGAGACGGTGGGAGAGGACATGGGCTGCACCTCTCCGGGTGACGTGGTGGCAGGGGACAGGTGGCAGCTGTGGGTGAGCCGTACTCACGATGGCGGCGCAGAGCGGGTGGAAGGCGTAGGTCCCGCAGGCGTAGAGGTGGGTGCTGTTCAGCCGCTGCAGGAAGCGCACGTGGTTGAAGCACTCGGTCTGCGGAGGGGGAGCGCAGGCGTTACCAGCCGGGAAAAGCGGGGGCAGCCCTTCCCCAGCACCCACCCAGCGGCTCTACCTTGTTGTTTTTGCCCTTCTGCAGGCAGTCCATCTGCTTCTCCGGGGAGGCTTCCCAGTGGATCTGCAAGGGCAAGAGAGACTGCTACTGCGTGACCCCCATTGCTGCACGGTCCTCCTGTCACTGCAAGCTCCAGCTTTCATCAGAGCCATCAGAGATGACAAAATCCTTATTTATTTAAGGAAGGATGGTTGCTCAGAGCACAAGATGGCACCCTGCACACATCCCACCAGCCTGGGGTGAGAGTGGTCCCACACTCCAACCTGTGGGCAGACATCCCAGGGCACTACAGGAGCTTGGAGGATTTGGGGGTATCCTTCCCTGGGGGAACAAAAGAGTGTGATTCCCCCCCTGCCCCTTGTTCTGCTGGGGTGCCCCTGAAGCAGGCAGTGCTGAGCTTGAGGATGTCTCCCACTGCTTTCCCCGTGCTGCCTGTCTGGGGAGAAGGACCAGGTATCCACAGGGAACGTGGGGACAGACCTGGAGACATCACCTCCAGGCAAGACCTGAAATGGTGGGGGGCAGGTTGAGCAGGGATAGAGTGGCCACAATTAGGATGGGGACTGGGCATCGTGGGACAGGAGAGGACACAGGCCAGGCTCACCGTGCGGTGGGAGCCGTCGGCCACGTCACTGGAGTTGAGGGCGAAGATGGCTCCCCTGGCGCCCACGTAGAGGATGCCCCGGTCGTCCTCCAGCAGCAGGGTGCTGTAGTTGAGGGTGTGCGCATTGAAGCGCCGGACTTCCGACAGCTCTGCAAAGGGAACAGGGGGCTGAGGGGGACCCCGGGGCAGGCACAGCGCGAGCCACTGGGAAAAGACAAGAGAACGGAGCTGGAAGTGGGTGGGATGGCACTCACTGCGGTTATCAGGCTCAGGTGCTGGGTGACAGCAGTTACAGCAGGAGGAAAGGCAGGGAGGAGGTTTGGTAGAAGGCAAAAGGCATTAATTTGGCTCAGGCTCACAGAGGAAATTTCTCTCTGCTAATTAAAGCACAGCTCAGGGGTGGGAGCTGCAATGTCCATGCTGGACACAGACCTGCCACAGTGTTTGGGGAACTGCTGAAGAAAGCAGAAACATGGCAGCAGTGACCCTGGCTCTGAACTGAGGCCAGCCAGCCCAAAGGGAAGGATAGAAAAACCTGAACCAAAACTGCCATGCAAGGGGAGCAATTCTGCAGTGGGGCTGAGTGCTCCTGCCCACCAAGCCAATGAAACCATCCAATTTGGGGTGCTGAGAAGTATGACATAGGAGTCAGCCCTGGCCAGAGGGACCAGCAGGAAGTGAAAATTCTATGAGGCTTGGGACCCCAGAGGGAGCTGGAAAAGGAATTATTCCCCCCTTTTCCCAGAAAAGAGGCATCACCTGGAGAGAAAAGGGCACCCCAGCTGCTAATGAAACTCTCCCACCATCAACTGCTGAGTTGAGCCACACTAATGAGGTCAATGAAGTCATGTGGATGCCCAAGGGACGATGACACTGCTGGGCTCACTCACACCACAGAGGCTGGAGGCCAAGAGCTCAGTGGCAATTAGAGAAAATCATGGAAGAAAACTTCCTGCTGATTATTTGGGCCATGAGATCCCAGCCTAGGTGTGATGCCCAGCTCAGGACACCCTCCAAGGGCTGCTGGGCAGGGCCAGGGGTTGGTCGGGGCTGTCTCCCTGCACATCCTTGTCCCCCTCTGGCTTTTGGGGAGATGACTTTGCTGTGCTCCCTTCTTTGGGGCACCCAGTACCAGACAGGCATGTGGGCTCTGATTTTAGGAGCCCAGGGGATCAGAGGCCCCCATGTAGCCACTCTCCCATGCTGAGCCCCCTGCTCCAGGGGGGCGGCAAGGGGGTTGCATCATTGCAGTCACAGTGCACCAAGGCCAGTGCCAGCAAAATCCCAAACCTCACTGCCGCCACCAGGACCCACACTCCCTTACCATCAAAGGTGACTGTTGTCCTGGGGGTGGCATCCAGGTCGGTGGCAGAGCGCCGGGATGGGTAGCCCACGGCTGCCGCCGCCATGAAGAGAGCGGTCAGGAGACTTGCCGGACCTCCGCTCATCTTCCTGCTCTCTCGGCAAGGGCGGCCGCCTCAGCCGCTGCCGCCAGGCCGGCACAGCCAATCCTCGGCACGGGCTCTCCAGCTCTCTGGGACAGGGCTGGCCACCAAACCCTCCTGAAACACAGAGCACTGGGTCAGACGCTCCCGCTGTCCCAGCGCCTCACGAGCAAGCAGGCTTGGGAAGGAGCCAGCTGCATACACGCATGGATGCTTGACCCGGCACAGCCTCAGACCAGGGATGGCTTCAGGGAAAAACAAACCCTCATTTGCTAAAGGGGAAACTGAGGCATGGCACAAGGCATGGAGCCTGCAGCCACCACGGAACATGGAGGGGAGTTTGAGCAGAGTGACCTTCTGCAGCATCCCCCTGGGTCAGCAGCAATTCTGTCACAGTGGTGAGTTGCTTGCTGAGCGCTCGGGTCAGCTGCTTGGAGGCGCATTTTCCTCCAAGTCTTCTCTGGGTTCGTCCCTCATTCACTCTCAGCCTTTTGCTCCTGGAGATCCCCCTGACTAAAGGACATGTTTCAGCAGAGCCAGCTGATCCCCCATTGCACTTCACACCCAAAAAGCAGGCACATTTGTCCCTCAAAAGCAGAGAAAGGGGCTCAGAGCCAAGTCCCTCTGTGGGTCTCCTGGCACACTGGGGTACCCCAAGACCCACTCCCCAGAGTGGCTGCAGCAGGAATGGCAACAGTGGGAGTCCTGGGGAGCCCAAGGTCTCCTCTCCTTCCCAAAAACCCAGGTAATCATGTCCTGCCATGCAAGATACTGGTCCCCAGTTTTGCCCCTCCTGAAATGATGAGACTCCTGAGGACTAAAGCATTGGGAAGGATGCTCCAGGCATGTAGCAAAGTAAAGTGAAGGAAAATCCATACAGGAACTGCTTGGCATCTTCATCAAGTCTTTTCAAGCGGAAACAATTATTTCCCCCCAGTGTTTTTCCACGAGATTTCAGTTTCTCTTTCATCCCAAGCTGCCTGGAAGCTCTGCATCCACCTTGTCTCTCACTTTCATGCATTCCGTCGCTCACAAATAACCTCTCACCTCTCCCAGCTCCACTGAGCAAAGCCACTAGTTCATCTTGCAGGCATTAAGGAAGAAAAAATGACTGGGTATCTCTGAGCTCCCCGTAAGTAACCAGCACTATATATTTTCTTAGAGGTTTATAAATACCTATATGTATATATAAAACCCAAATACACTCACTGCAGACGATTCCCCTGAAGAATCGCCGGGTCCCAGGAAGAGGGGGGGTAAAACCAAAGTGAAAAGGGCTTTGGGGCTGAAAATGAGAAGTGAGGGGCTGGATGTGGATTCAGCCATAGTTCTGGAGCTTGCATCAAAGTGCTGCTTCCTTCAAGGGGTTTCAGACACAAACCTCACACCTGCACTGGCTGCTGCCCCAGAGCATCCCGGGAATGGGGCAGATGTTTCTCCCTGCTGCCTCACTGTCCCCCAGGCTCCAGACTAGCACCAAGCACCCAAGGAGCATCCAACTCTGGGTGCAGGCAGGGTGCTGCCTGCAGCGCTGAGCTCCCTGGGGAGCAGATCCCACAGCAGGCTCCTTCCATGTTACTCCTGTTTCCAGGACGAGCCCTGTACAGACCGAGGGTCTGCCCATGAACAATGACACAGCAATGCAAGGCAGGTGAGTGCAGATGGAGGTCAAGAAGAAAGAATTTGCTTTGGTGGCACCATGTCTAGCACGAGCCAAACCCACCAAGCTTTGGGCAAAGCAAGTGGTGGGGTCACACCTGAAGCACCAAAGCACCCTGGCCAGCCCTATGCTGACAGCTCTCCATCCCACCAGCGAGTGCAGAGCCACTCTGGAAGTTGCAGGGACCCTTCCCCAAGCCTCCATATGGGGACATGAGTCTGGAAACATGCATAAGCCACAACGGCTGCCCTACCTGGGATGGGAAAGGAGAGCAGGGGAGAAACCTCCTTACGACAAGGCAAACAATGATCTCTCATAAATGAGTAACAGCCACGCATGCTGCTGGGCGTCCTGGCCTTATCTCCCCTCCACAAACAAGCCATGAACTTTGCCTGCTGCTCGGCTGCCGACGTGCCGGGGACTGGAGCCGGGAGTGCGGCAGGGATGGTGTTTATCACAGGGCCAGCGTGGCACTGCGAGCCAGCCCCGGCTAACATTTAACCATAGTAAGCACCGAGCCAGCACGGGGGGGAAACTAAAATAATAAATTAGGCTGGGGGTTGTGCGGGGTTCCTAGCCGGGCAGGAGGGAGCAGCCTCCCATGCTGTCAGGGCTGGGCTCCTCTGCTTTTGCCAGGGAAGCAGCTACACCCATTTCCAAAGGCTCCTTTACCCGAGATCAGATGTAACTTTGTCCCAAAGAACATTTAATCAGTTATGCTGTAAGAGCCAGTTAATATTTTACTCAAAGAGAAGCCTGTTCCAAGCTTCCCTATTTTGTTTATTTTCTCGTTTTTATTTTTCATACCTAGGGTGGGGGAGAAAAAGCAAGAAGGAAATGAAACCATCCTTGGCTCCCCTCAGGTCAATACCCCGGTCTGCAGCCACAGCAAACACCCCCAAACCCATAATTTCCCCCTTGTCAGGGTGCAAGTTCTAAGCTCAGGGTGAAGCCAAGGGCTCAGGCAAAAATCAGAGGAGGTCTTGACCTGTGGGACCCACCACTAGGGCTGGGGGCAGATGGTTTACACAAGTCCAGCACTTCAACAAGAAATGGAGAAAAGCTGGGAATGGAAACACCAGAGTTTTCTCTGGGGGAGGGAAACAAAAAGGGGAGAGGAAGAGGCTGAAAAGCAGCAGCAGCTCCAAAGAAACTAGGAGTTTAAGAGAAAAACTGCCTGGAAAGCCCACCCCATCCCCAGGAGTGGGCTCCCAACTCCCTGGCACCTCACCTATTTCCCAGCACGGGGGGGGCCGACATAGGACCCGATAATCCAGCCTCAGCTCCCACGCCGGCCGGCGACGCTGAAGAAGCAGGACGGTGGAGGCAGGATGCAGCTGCAGGGCTGACGGACACCCTGAGAGGGGCGAAGCCAGGAACCAGCTGCTCTACTCACAACACGTAACATCCACAGAGGCAAGAGCCCACCCTCCTAGACTGGCTATCGGCGCTCCTACGGGCTTCAGACATAGCTCCCAGCACGGAGCCAGACCCAGGTACCATCTCTCACCAGTGGGATGCGTTTGCTGGTCCCTGGGGAGCGCCAGGCAAGCAGTGGGGCGGCAGAGGCGTGCAGGCGTGGGTGAGCACGCAGGGGAGCGAGCGAGCCCCGGTCAGGTCTGACTGGGTTTACTGGGTCACGACGGAAGCTGTGTGAGCATGACTGTGCTGGCCTCAGCCTCCCACCGGCAGGCAGCACACAGCACACCCAAACGGGCTGGCCCAGCCGGCACCTCCTTAAAATCCCCATGACCAGCGTCTCTGGAGGAGCAAAAAGCTTTTGATGAGTGAATTTCACAGTCTCACCAACCTGGATCTGGCCAAAGAAACCAGCCAAAGCTGCCACACACCTCAACAGCCACTGCAGCAGGACATTCTGTGGGCATAGGGGCCCCTTCCCACTGCCCCACGGTCCTCAGAGTCACAAGGCAGCAAAACCTGGGAGCACGAGCAGTTTGCAAGCTGCAGTGCAGGGAAGCTGCGCTGTCTGTGGGGCTGGCAAATATGGAGAGAACACAGATGGGATCTTACGGACCCCCCATGGATGTTTCCTCATCAGCACAGCTAAAAATTATGCCAGCTTTTTAATTTCAGAGGAACTCAGGAGGAAGAATGGAAGTGGTAGGTGGGAGCAGCACTGCTTCAGCTTACCCTCAGCATCCATTCTAGATGGCAGGACAGATTTGCAGAGTGGGATAAGACACTTTCCCACCCCACCCCTCCCTAGACAGCTTGTGGTTGTTCCACCAAGATCTAGTAAAGCCAGGCAGGCTCCCAGAGTGGCTGCTGGACATTTCTCCTCTCTCAGGAGCTGCTCCCCTTGGCATCACAGACTACTACAAGCAAGCACTGCTGGTTTCCCAGTGGGAGCCTGGGATTTCCAGTGGGTCTTCTCTAGGTTATGGAGTTGCAAAATAGCCTTAACAAAACCCCCATCAGGGACTACACCAGAAGACACCATTTACACTTTGCTTTTTCATGGCAGCCCAGCCCAGGCACTCCAAACCCCATGCAGCCAATTCCACTCTATTCACTGGGGCCAAGCCTGGCACATCCCCCTGCAGCCACTCGCATTCCCACTGCCACGGAACCATTCCACCCTCCAGGAGACCCGCTCAAGTTGCCCTCAGGTTCAGCTGAAACAGCCTGACCCGTTCCCGGCACGGGTGGGGGAAAGGCACCTGCCCCAGGGGATGAGGTGGGGAGAGCTCCAGGCTCCCAGGCATGGGAACCACCAATAAGTTACGGGAAAGGAGCCATCCAGGGATGGGAGACAAGCCTAGCCCCAGCCTGGATGCGCACGCAATGCATTTTGGGCCCCCCCTCCCTGGAGGCGGCAGACCTTGAGTGGGAAATCCTGCGAGATGTGGGAAGAGGAGCCGGGATGGAGGTTGCCAGGCAACTTTAATTCAGCCCTTGACGAACTTCCAGCACTTTGCTTCTGCTGCAGAGCCCAAGCAGCAAATGATAAAACATCAGATCCACCCCAAGCGCATAGTGTCCATCTGTCCATCCATTTGTTCGAGGAGTTTGCTCCTGGCCTCGTGCCCGGGTTACCCTGCAAGGACATGGGTCTCCCATGGCAGCATCCCCACAGGCCAGCCCAAAACAAGCCACTGTTCCCAGCACAGATTTGCAGGGGCAGGATTTGACCCGTGGGACTGGGCTGGCGCTGCTGCACAGATATTTCTCAACCAGAGGATTTTTGTCAACAACACAAGAAAAAAAAATTCAAACTTGCCAAAAGCCCTCCAGGAAGAGAGGACCCGTGCTGGGTCAGGGAGAGAAGGAGCACACTGACCTCCTGGGAGCCCCTCCCTGGGTTTATTTTAGTTGTTTTCTTTAAACAAAACCATGCTTGACCCTGAGGTGCTTCAGCAGACACACACTAGAGCTTCCGCTGTTCAGGAAGCAGATGTACTTCTCCTTTACCCAAATTTGGGATTTGGGCACAGAGAAGGGGAGGAAGAGCTGCAACATCAGCTCCTCTCACGGAGTATCCTGCCCTGCTCCCGACGCAGAGCCCCCACGCACAGCACAGCCATCACGGAGCCAGGGAGGAGGGCGGCAGGCTCCTGCAGGCCATGGGAACAGGCTCCAAATTCCCACAGCACAGCCCCCGCCAGCCACCAGCAGAGCCCAGCACATCCAGCAGAGGAGAGCACCCAGCTCTGATCCCAGAAGCGTCACGGTGGGGAGGAGACATGTGAAGCAGCAAAGTGATGGATGGGACAGCGAGCAGGGACAGTCAGGGACGTGGGCCAGTTTAAGGGGCACCAGTGCTGGAAGGAGCCACACATCCCTGAAAAGACAAGCTGAGCAGTCAGCAATAAAACTAAAAACAGCCCAATTTCAGACACATTTGTACCCCCAGCACCACGCCTTGATCGCCACCCCCCTGCTGCATTCCTGTGCGGAATGTTGCCCACCCCACAAGGGGCAGGGATACACGGTGTCCCCCCTGCACGGCTGCAGGGCTCAGGGTGTGTTAGCTTCTCCCAAGCTCCCTGTTTTCACTAATCTCACAAGAACTCGTTCCTCTCCTCCATCAGGTCGGGTCTGATGCGGAACAGGAGGTTCAAAGGGGCTGCCAGGCAGCAACAGAGCTCAGTGCCAAGTCCCCATGAGAGCTCTCCAGCCATTCCCATCCAAACGCACCCAAAAAAGTCCGACCGAGAAAATAAGGAAAGCTGCTCTGCCCTGTGCCATGGCTGCCAGGCACAGGGACAGCTCTGCTCCAGCTGCTCCTGACACGACACAAGCAGACAGCAAGAGCACAGTGCCCAGTACAGCAGAACAGATCACTCCTCCAGTGCCCAGCCTAATGAAAAACCCACCACCACCGTCTGTTAGTTGAAACAGCTCCTTGCCCGGATCCAGAGGCCTTGCCCAGAGCTGGCCTGGAAGGGTGCAAGGAGGGGAGGCTGAAGGGCAAACCCTTGGCGCTCAGTGGTTGCACCAAGGAATGCCACAGCCAGCGCAGACCCAGAATCCCTGGATGGAGCAGCAAACCTCCCCTCACAGGAACAATTCCTCACGTGCTGGAGGCCATTAGCTCTTGCATGAGAGCAGTGAGGACACAGTCCCTATGGCTCTTCCACACAGCACATATCTCCCCTTTGGAAACACCACAGCAGCAGCCCTGGGTTGACCCCACGGCCTGGGAGCACCTGAGAGTACAGCAGGGAGTCGTGCAACAACCGGGAAGTGAAACCGGATGGTGCCGAGACTCGGTGGCCCCGCTCTGACTTCACCCTCACGCCTCCAATCCAGGACACGGGGGAGGCAGAGTGCAGCCATTGAGCCCTGGGATGTGGGGTGCAGATCCCTGGGGCTCCCACCTCCTCCATCATGAGGAAGAGGCAGGCTCAGTGCTAGCAACATCACCTCCAAACCGAACATGTTCCATCCTTCCTTCATTTGCCGCATGACAAGCTTCACCGCTGGCCGGCAGCCCCTCGGCAGCCTGGACAAACGAACAGACAGACAGCCCTCCACATCACAGCAAATTCTCCCAGCAAGGGGGCGTCTGCATCCAAGTGGCTCAGCACTGGATGTGATCTGCAATTCAGCCTTCAAAGGCTTTGTGGCTGAAGCACATTGTCTCCTCGGCAGAAGCAGCAAAATAATTGTAGAATTAAATTCCCAGGAACAATTAGAAAGAAAACGAGAAAAAAATCCCAACCCTAAATGTAAAAGGACATCTCAAAGCCAGCAGATTTCAGGGCTTTTTAAAGCATCTGAATCCATTTGCCTGTCCCTGTGGCTGCACTGTGTTTCATTTCACTGGGCTCGTACAATGCAAGACACGGAATTAACTCGGGTGTTTGTTTAGAGCCGGTTTGTCTTCCAGTTTTTTTCCAAAGCCAGGTTTGAGTTTCAAAGATGTTTCTTGGCAATGCCTGGGGTTCCTGCCGTCGGGACGGTGCGGGGCTTTCCCAAGGGGAAACACAGGCTCAGAAATCACAGACAACCTGGGGTCCCCTTGGAAGCCGGGGCAAGAGGTGGAGCACAACCCAACTTGTCTGGAGTAAACATGGGGCTTTCTGCTGCAAGCCTGTTCCTCTCCCTTTTATTTATTCCAAAGATAAACTGTTTTCTTTTCCAAAGTCCAGCAAAACCAGATGAGGGGAGCAGTTTTAGGGCTTCCAGCTTCAACAACTTGTTTCCTTTGCTTTCTCTCCAACAAAGCTTCAACTTGGGGTCAAACCCAATTTTGATATTCCACTTTGCATTCAAAACTGCACAGCACAAAGCAGTAACTTCTGGCCTTTCCCACAGTTGTTTGCATACCGCCAGCTTTGCTGCCCCAAAATCAGATCCCGCATTATTTACATGGGCTGGGCTTTGCAACAGGCAAACAGGCGCCCTCCATCAGGTAACGGAGGTGGGATTGTACCTGCAGGGAGCTCTTAAGCAACAAGAAAAGCAGAACCCAGAGCACACCCTGAACCACAAAGCTGCATCCCGGCCCCCACACCGGTTGGTTACCTGGTGCCTGAAACCCTCGGCCTCCTTCGTCTCTGAACAGCAGAGCTCAGGCCCCAGGAGGAAGGAGGGGGTGGGTTTGGTGATGACCTTGCTATGGCAAAGCCCTCATGCTTGTAAATCACGAGGAGCTGGTGGCACAGCCAGCCAGGGAGGCATGGAGATGGCAGCGTTTCATCCTGAAGCACCAGCCAGGTGGGGAGCTCTCAGCTTTGAATGGGAACAGGCACCCACCCAGCACCACTGTCGGGGGGGGTATGTAAAAAAGTCTGGGAGCGTCACCCCTCCCCTCCGAGAGGCAGCAGGTCCCCAAGACAGGCCCCCTCTCACAAAATCACCCATCACATGAGCTGCTTCCCAACAAGTCTCGTCAAGATGCCAAGCAGAGCCGGCGGGCAAGTGCAGGGAAATTCCCCACACACGGCCAGGCGAGGCTGGCACCACATCACCTCTGCACCCACCGCTGCCCTCCCGCACGGGGTGCCGGCAGAGCCCCCCGCCCCAGTCTTGCTAAGCACACCTGGATGCTTTTTCCCGGCACATGACCTGCCAGATTTGCTGAATAAACCTCCCAGCTCCAGCAAACCCGCTGCATTCCTGGTGGGTAAAGTGGTGAAAGGTTCAAATAGATGTTGGAAAAGGCAGGGGGGGAGAACAAAGCCTCATCTGCAGGAACTGAAAGGGCGGTTGGGATTTGGTTTTTTTTTTCCCCTCAGGTTGCAACACAAAAACAAAGTCCTGATAGGGATCTCTCCTGCTGGGGGGCAGCTCCCTGCCCCTCATCCCTCTGGGCAGGGCAAGCCTGGCCAAACCGAGATGAAGCACAGACCTGTCCTGCAGGGCATGCACGCAGCATCTGCGGCTGCCGTGGTCATCCCGCCCAGGTTCGGGGTTCAGGTGGGGGGGCCCCAACCTGCGCCTGCCGCAGAGGGAGGCAGAGCAGCCGGAGCCCGCAGTGGCAGGCCAACTAGCACCAAAAATGCCGCTGTTGTTATTAATAATTTCCCTGCATCTGAGCAGAACTGCACTCCTCATCCATTTTGGGAAGCCTCTTTGTCTTTGGAGGCTGTTTTTCTTGGCACCCGTTGAGCCTTTTCATGGTTCCCCCTCCCACTTCATGCTCTTGGTTTAAAGGCCAGGCACAAGTCACTGGCTCACCTGGGCACTAATGCAGAGAGCAAAGAGAGCCCCAAATTCCAGTGCTGCAGGTACTTTCTACCTTTGGATTGGCACGAAGATGCAGAGAAGCCCCCAGCACAGGCTGGTCTGTTTTGCCTGGGGGCATCTGCAGCCCCCACAGCAATGCATCCCAAGGAGATGAATCTCGACGAGTCAAGGCTCAGACAAGCCACATTCCATGACCACCCCCTGATTTCCAAAGGGAAGGAGAGGGGGGCAGGGATTGCACTGCACCACCTGAAGCGGTTTAGTACCTCATCCCAGCCATCTGAAACACCGGCTGACCCCAGGTAACGCCGAGCCTTCCCAAACACCCCCAGCAGTTCTCATCCCTGCAGACCCCTGATCCCCGCAGCCTGCTGGGGAAGGAAAGGGCTGTATCCAGCCCCCCTGCCCAGAGCTGGTGCCCTGTCTGTCCGCAACTCCTACCATCGTGTTCCCTCACAACCCCAGCATGTTCCCCCGTCACTCCTACCCAGGTCCCCCAGACCCACCTCACCCCACGTCCCAAACCTGTCCCCAAAGCAAGCTCCTGCACTGCCATCAGATCCAGCATATCCCACCTCCCCTCTTGCTCATCGTCCCCAAATCCTCACCGGCATCAGACCTACTCTGAACCCCTCTCCACCCTGGTTCCAAGGCTCTCCCCTCTTGTTTCCCCCAACGCATTATTCCCTGGATTTCAACCACAGCAGGTCAGAGCTCTGCTCCTCTACCTCTGGACCCCGTGAGCAGCACCCACACCCAGCACCCCAGATCCTGCCTGTGGACTCAGCACCCGGATCCAGCACCCGAGCGCACAGAACCAGCGTTCCCAATCCTGCTTGTGGAACCGGACCAAGACCCGGCACTCCAGATCCAACAACCCCAACCCTGCCTGTGGATTCAGCACCCGGACCCAGCACCCCTAATCCTGCCTGCAGACTCGGCACCTGGGATCCAGCACCCCAAACCCTGCCTGCAGACCCCGACCCGACCCTGAGCCAGCCCCCCAGGACCTCGCAAGCGATTCAACACCCGCACCCCGCACTCCAGATCCTGCCCGTGGGCTGAGCACCCAGCCGTGGGCACGCAGCACCGGCACCCAGCCGCACGACCCAGCTTCCCGGATCCTGCCTGCGGACGCGGCGCCCGAACCCCGCACCCCCCCGGCCTGCGGACCCGCTC